>PVJX010004216.1:0-97541 GCA_004027295.1 Dolichotis patagonum
GTAGATGTTTTTTAGACATGACTCTGTTAAGACAAACTGCATAGACAGCAGTAGACCTGTTTTAAGTCTTAGGAAGTGGAACTCATCTTTAGAAAAATTCCTCTTATCATTAGTATATCTATAAATATATATAAACTTCCAGATCAGAGGTACACAGTCTTTTTATTCCCTAAACTGGATCCCTTATTATTTAGGCATAATACTTGTTTTTAACTACTGATAACCTATATATAAGGTAGTACATATCTCCACATACATGTGTGTGTTCAGGCACACATATATTCACTTTTAGAAAATGATCAATTTTTTTTCTCGTTTAAACATTCAGTAAACACTGGACAAGTTCTCTAACAGAATCATTTATATATTATATATATGATCAACTTTATTTTTCAACACTGTACAAATTCTTTTCCAGTTAAAATAGTATTTTCCAGTTATAACATCCAGAGTGATTATTCAGTTACATACTAAATAATGGAATGGAAGCTGAGAGTTGATTGTCTTTTGGGGCTATGTTTTTAATTACCCTGTTTATAAATGCACCAACAAGCTAGCCACTTTTTTCTTTTATTTTTGGAGAAGGGTAAAACACCTCTGAAATCCTATTGCCATTTTCATAAACTATGAATTTTAAGTTTATGGAAAACCTAAAAACAACAGAAAGCCCACAAAATAACACTCATATATCATATCAGAGACAATGCATTTCTTCTCATTTATTCAAATTCACTGCAGGAAGTAAACACTAAAAGATTAAAAAAAAAACAAAAAACTCACACTGTAGTATGTACAGTTTCATGACATCACATGAAGAAATTAAATTTCTAACAAAAATGACAAATTATATTACTAGCAGAATGCATCAAAACTGGTTGTGTAAACCTCAGAATTCTTACCTTGAATGGTAATGAGTCTGCATTCCAGTATTTGCTAATACAGGAATACTCCTGGTATATTGTGTTATGTTGCCAGTGGGATTTAAAAATTCATGAAAGTACTTGTGTGAACTCTTCTATGTTGAAAAGTAATTGATTAGATTAAAAAATTAAGACCGTTGGATTTAAAGCACATTCTTTCACAAAGCTTAAGCCACAGAAGTCACGTCCAGAAATGGAATACTGTCATGTTGGGATGAACATCAGATCTGACTTAAGACATTTTGCCGAATGCACAGATGCACAGGGTCCCCCATGCACTTTTCATGCAGCAAGTAATCACAACTTAAATAAAAGGTTTATTCTACACATTTGTCCAGACTTGCAACTGTATACATACATGCACAATTTTTAAACCTGTCTGATTATATTTACACTTATACATGGAATATACAGGAACCAAAGAGATTAAAAGGCTTTTCTGTTGCAGTAGAACAATACAAAATATGTATTTTTCATTAAGGAAATCGCTATTTACATCACCTTTAAAAACCAGTTTTAACATCTTCATGTAACAAGTCTATATATATATACATATCATATATATATATATATAAAATATATACTCTCACCAGTTTACTCTCCTGTAAGATGCAGCAGAGAATAAACAGGTAATATTACCTTACAGATGTCAATGAGAGCTGTAGTACCCTTTCACAAATGATTTATTAGGGAGAAATTGTCTAGATATCTAAAATAGTCCTTGAGAATGTGTACACGTGTACCCTTGTATCTACAGATGCATAAAGAAAGTGAATTTGTGGATATATGTCCCTTTTCACTGTCCTTCCTTAAAATCCCTCTGAACTCAAAACTGGGGACATTCTTTAGTAAATCAGAACAGCATTCTTTGTGGTCAAATTCATTTACCTATCACTGATTTTCATTCCTTTTGTTAACAACAAAAACAAAAAACCAACCAATCAAAAAAATAAAAAGACTCCAAAAATAACAATGCTGGCTCTGCATGTTCTTCTCCCTAACCAAAATGTCCTGGTAAACGTCCATGTCCCTTGAACAAGGGAGAAGACCAACATTTCTTTCTTTCTAAGGCTCCAGGTCTTTTACAATGACCAAGAAAAAGGACCTGTAAATGCTTATTTATATAATGCAGACAACAAGACTGTCACAATATGGACACAGAGTACAGGCTATTCACTGGCCAATAGAATTTTCATGTCAGAATAAGCATGAGCCTTCACCTCCCTGTGATGTAGCATATTTGCTCTTGAATTGTATAATATATCCAGTAACTATTTACAAATCATTTTGAGGAAAAAAAAATAAACCTTTAGGGTATTACATATTAGGAAATAATGTCTACTTTTAATATAAAAACCTTAGAAACAACTTCAAGTACAGAAACTTCAAATTAATTGCCTTCTAATTAACAGTTGATTACACAATAATTTTTTAATAGATCAGTTGTTAACCTGGCTTACAAAACAAAAATGTCTGGTGAATGAATTGTGGACTGTAAAAACTGAACTTAAAAATAGACTTGTTTAAAGTTTGAAATGCCATCTGGTGTTAACATATGAAGTTTTTCCAAAACCCTATCGATGTTGACTTTTAAGCATTATTTGAAAAGAATTAATCCAATGGAGTTGATTGTGTACATTCTGTCATGGATACGTGCCCTTTGTACACTTTTCTTTAGTCAATCTGAGTTCAGTCCCTTTCTTCAGTTTGAACTAAATGTTTTAATCTGTTAACATTGTTCTGAGGACAATGGTTTCAATAGACGATAAGGATGTATTCAGGAGAAGTTTCCAAACCATCCTGGAATCACCTGAGTTTGGTAAGTGGCCCTGTTATTCCAGCTCTAAGGCTAATTAAGTAGATGTTACTTATTAGAACAAATAATCACAGATTTTCCTGAGATGTTGAGCCAGATAGGAAAGTTGTCCCCTCCACCCAATTTTTAGTCATAAAAAGTATTCTGAACCTGATTTTCAAAAACATAACGGCAATATAAGGAACTACAATATTGCAAATTTTAGTTGATGTGTGGCTGTACTGGGGAAAATATAGACATCAAACATTCTCTTTACAGTCCATGATCTGAGAGAGTCACCAGCAATGGTTCTCAAACATCAGTGTGCAGAAGAAACACCTAGGAAACATTACAAGACGCAGGCAGAAGATTCCCAGGTCCACTTAGCAGAGATCCTTGTTCTGTAGATCTGAGATGCTGCCTACGAATCTGCATTTTAAAATTAAGTGTTCCAGATGATTCTAATGCAGGGGGTCTGAGTCCAGCTTTAAGAAATTCTGGTCATAAGACTCACAGGTACCACAGGAATGGTGAGAATTTTACAAAGAGATGGTGAAAAACTGTCCAAAGAAAAGCCATTTTGTTTCTATTAAAAACAATTTCTTAAATAGTCAACTATTCAGGAAACCACCTGAAGATGTGTTAACTTTCCTAATTCTGTAAAAGGAGGGGTATTTAGTAAAGTAGTTAAAATACAAAAATTGAAATCTGCCCTTTGTTTTAAAGATCTATCAAACTTCCCTTGATTATAATCAAGTTTTACTAAAAAGTACAAGGTTTAAAGAAATATACATTGAAAAGGCCTGGGGTGGGGCAGACACATGGGGAACCACAAAACCCCTTCCAATAGTTAAAAATAAATATTCATTTTTAGCAAAAGTGAAAAATGTGAGTTTTTTCTAACTTATTTTTAATTGGATAATGAGATGTGTTTTTAATTTGATAATTTTTTATGGAGTTAACAGCTTGTACTTTAAAAAAGTGTTAATGTAGGCTGACTTCTGAAATGCAAAAGAAAGTACCCTAATAAAGGCGGCAAAATGCATTAATCCACTGTGGATGGAGTTTTATAGTTTAATGTATGCCTCTTATTTATGATCATAAAAGAATTTCATTCATAGGCTACTCATAAGTTGTCATATGATGCATACAGCAGTGTTAAACAACCAATTGCTATTTCAAGAGTTTCCTCATGACATCTAATGTTAAGCAAAAATTAGTATGCATATTTAAACATCACCAGTAACCAATATTTTTCAAAATGAAAAAAGTTTCAATTATATCATGCTTTTCTCAAATCATGCTCTTATTTATACAGATCTCAAGTTCATACTAATTAGTTTTAAAAAGATTCAAAGCTGAATGGCAGGTACATTTTATTCTGATTCTTTTTTAATTGTTAGCACATTTCCCATCGGTCCACAAGCTTCTCCATTTGCACGGTGTGGGCAAGAAGTATTATTTCCCATATGGCTATTGTAAGGGCTTCTTAAATTAAAGAAAGAAGCTTTAGTTTCTGCAGCAGGAAGTAACTCTTCTTTGACTGCTACCTGTGAGATACTTTCAGCAGATGAAGACTCCCTCCAAATGTCCTTGTCCTGTGATTCTCGACTGGTTACAGAATTGCCTCCTTTCTGGAGCATGTAATACAGTATTGGGTTAGTTTTGGTCAGTCTTGGGGAATCTTTTTCATATTCATTCTTATCCACATCTGTGATGACCCACTTGATGGGTCCCTTCTCACTGGGCATGGAACAGCCATTCAAAAGCCCAGGTTCTGGTCTAGAACAGCCCAAGTGCTCAGGGAAAGGTGGGCTCACAGGAGTCTTTACCACTCCTGGATATGAAAATGTCCTATTATCCACAGAGCTGTTTGGCTGTGTGGAACCATACATTAGTCCATTTAATGAAGACATGGTAAAGTCAGGCTTACTGTTAGTCACATTATTCTTGTGTCCTTTCTTTTTATTTTCAATAACAGAGTTATTCCTGTGTGGGGACAAATCTCGCACGCAGTTTTCTGAAAGAAGCAACTGTTTCAGAACGTTGAAGCTTTTGCTCTCTCTGGCCCAACCTCTATGTTCACTTTCACTGGCTGAACCATGACCAGCAGAATACCTGAACTCAAGATCATTTCTGCTAAATTTTAGCTCTTCCTGATTAAGCAAGGACCCATACAGCACTTCTGGAGTACTGTGATTATTTGCAGGTTCAACAATGTTGCTTTTCATCTTTTTAAATGAATTTTCTAATGGTTCAGTATAAAGCTTCCTTTTCTTAGGAACCATGCAAAGATTCTTTGATTCTAGAGGTGTCAGTTCACTATTTCTGTGACTCTTATCTGGATCATCAGTCAGATAACCCTCTTGATTCTGTCTCAGCAATCTACTTAACAGACCATTCTTGGAGAAAGAAAAATCCTGAGGTGAAACAGGCTCTGATTTAAAGTCTTCAGACACTGGTAAGGCAGGCGTGCTTCTCTGCATGGAGGGAGCCAACCCTAAGAACGGGGTGCTGTTGGCATCATGGCTCAGAGGCACATCTGTATTATGAATATGTAAGTCATCACAAGGCTCAGATTTTATTTTCACCATCAGTATTTGTTCACTTAAAGGTCTTTCTGTATGTTCCTGAGTACTTTCATCCCTTACTTTTTCTCTCTTTTCACTCTTGCCTTTGTTGGAATTTCCCAGGAGCAACTGGAGGACTGTGCGTCTTTCTAGTAGATTTTCTATCTCAGAACCAGAAAATTCTGGTTCAGGACCTGCTGGTTGACCACTGAATGCTTTATTTTCTTCAACTGCATTTGTTTTATTTGTGAGCAGAGGGCTGTTTAATCTATCAACCATACCTATGTGTTTATCCGTGTTTATACTTAGCAACTGCTTGCTGGGTCTCTGCTCTTCCACTGACAATGAAGACTGCATTCCACATTGCGCCAAATTTTGTAACAGTTTACTGGCACTAAAAGTTGTAGAAGTCTGTACACCTTCATTTTGGGTTGTTTTCTCTCCTTGTAATTCTTTGTGTTTTGTAAGGTCCATCAAGTGGTTAGATGCAGGGTTTGTTAGCTTTTCAGACTGCGTACTACAGGCATATGGTGGGGAATTCCATTTGATGACCATAGAATGCTGAGAAAGATTGATGGGAGACTCTGCTTTGGTCGATGTAAGTAATGGTGGAGTGCTGACTGGAGTAGTCCTATTGGTACTGGGGCTTTCTATTACAGAAGTCCTTGTGTAAGTCTGTGTATTGAACTTTGTCACATCACTGTGTACTCCCTGAGGGCTGGTGTTTTTTTCTCCATTTTCTTCATTCTTATGGCCAAGTAGCAACTGAAGAAGTGTTACTTTCTGATGTGCATTTAGCTTAGAATTCTTTGAGGTATCTTGCTCTTCTTTGACATCTACATCTGGGACTTTGGGATCCCACGTGTTTAGCAAGGACTGAGTTAAGTTATCAAGAGAAACAGGTTGGTCACACTCAGGTTTCTCTGTCCGGTGCTTGCAAGACAAGTCTATGGGAACACAGTTGGAGTAAGAACTTTCATCACCACTGCTGTCATCTGTGAAACTGGGATTGTTATCTGAATATTCATCGATAGTTGTAGGTGTACTACTATCTTCAAAAATACTTCCTCTCTCATTCTGATTGTGCCCATTCATTGGTTTAGGTATGGTCTGGCTTTTAAGAAGGTGTAAAAGCAAACTATTACTAGTAGCTTGTTTTATATTGTTTCTTTCCAGTGAGTTCTTGTAGGCCGAATTTTTGGGGGAAGAAGGAACAATGCCCACTGGGTTCTGAAATGCTGCAGCATTATTTCTGCTACTCATTACTTTGCTTGATGACGTTCTGGCCTGACCATTAAGATGGCCTAACATTCCTTTTGAGAGCTGAAAACTGCCCACATCCTTCTGGCCATTTTCTTGTAATCTGGCCATAGCAGCAAGTCTTTCACTTGCTGCTTGATTTGCATTCTGCGTCTTTAAAGCATGTTCCCGAGAATACTGCTGCAGATGGGCTTCACTGGAAAGGAGTAATGCTAACTGGCTACAAGCAACACTAGGTTTGGGTGAGGTGGCAGGACTAGCTCTTTTTTCCACCATGCTTGCAACAGCCTGTAATCTTGCAGCACAGGACAAGGGTTCACTCATAACTTTTGTTCCACTTTGTCCAACACACTGAGGTGACTCTACAAACCTATCTCTGATCAGGTTTTTAGTTACATCAGGAAGGTTTGTATCAGGCTTTTGATCTTTAGCCTTATTTTTCTTCAACAAAGTTTTTAAGTGACTTGATGCAACACCATAGCACCTTAAGTCTTTCTCTACTTTTAAAGAATCGTGGCTGAGGGCATATCCTTGCTCCTTGAGGCTCTGCCTAATTTGCTGTGACAGAGCAACAGTCTGAAGCCTAGAGCTGAATGACTGAAGCAAAGAGGCCAGTAATGTGCTATCCTGTTTGCCTTTAGGCACACTGTCAACCATGCCAGCCAGCAAAGCTTCCTTCTTTACATTTAGGTTTACGATGGAATCAGACAGCCTCTTCCGCTTTGCTGCATTCCAGTCCTCAGAAGACTGCAACAGCCTGGCTTTTTTGAGATGCAGCATGCCAGATCCCTGGTATGTATGTGTATTGAGAACTGGCCCATTACTTTGACAGGTGGGAAATGTACTGCCTGAAATTTTAAAGTTCTGATCTTCCTCATTGTGCCCAGCAGACTTTTTGTCAATGGCAGTACCTGATCCCCCTGCTGCTTGATGCATTAGTAATCCTTCTAAGTAAGTTAAAACAATAGAATCCTGATGCACATCAGAGCCAAGCTCTTCTCCATGAGTCATGTTCAATAGAAGTGCTCACAAGGGCTTGCTTTCTGTTCACTTTGAAGAATGATTTTCTCTAGGTGAGTGATGTGTAACTTTAATAAGTCAGTGACAGTTTACCACCTTCCATAGCAACTAGATAAAGATGATACATCCTGACCAGGATTTCTTCTGCCAAACAAAAGATAAAAGGTAGAAAACTCCAAAGCAGTCTGACCACAGATGAGCAACTTCTAAGTACGCAGAAGCAGAAGTATTCCTTAATACACACAGGTCCGGAGTAGCAAGCAGAACAAGTCTCAGTGAATATTCTGCTTTTCTTTCTTCATCTTTTGTACTTCATTAAGTGGAGATCCCAGTGTACTAAAAATAAATAAATAAATAAAAATAGTTAAGGAAGTATAATGCTAGCTTCAGGCTATAATATGCAAAAGCAAAAAAATGTGTCCATGTATTCCATACAAATACAATATGCACATATATATGCATTATAGTCACATCTTTAGTAATTTATTGTTATCTCTATTAAATTGGAAAGCCAATGGATTAATCAATCCTATTATCATGATTAAATCATTTTAGAGAAGAAAATATATTTTCATGTTATAATTTTCTTCCAAAACCTAAGATCTGGAATTTTCATAAGCATCTTTTTTCAAAGTAATAAGAATGTACACCCTCATCTATCACTGTGTAGCTCCAGTTAAGAGATTAGGAGTTAGCTTCCTTAATTGAACACATAAGGAGAAACAAAAGTAAATTGTTTTGCAAAAGGAAAACAGATGCACCTAATGTCAACGTATCTGATATGCCTGATGTGGGGTTGAAGTCAACAGAAACATTCACTTCAGACATTACCTCACACCACACACTCAGTCACTAATTTTTAAAGTTTCTATTTTCAAAGAAATGGAAGTCCTAACAAGTCTAAGATTATTTGTGGGTCCCAGTCTTAATATTCACAAATACTAAGCCACTTAATCTCCTTCCTCTTATTTCCCTCTACTAACAAAAACCTTGAGTTGTTTTCAGGTAATGGGGAGGTATCACAGAACACACGCTTTTTTCATTTGTACATATCTTTAATGACACGTTTCTCAAGTGGAGATACTTTTCTTTCTTAGTGGAACAAAAATAAGGCTGCATTTTATAACTCATAATAGAGAAAACTTTCATAATTGTCTTAAAAACTGTTAATATATCCATCTAGTTAAGGCTTTTAAGGACCACTTACTGAGGTATGAAAATAATTTTTACTCTGACTATACCACTGCCAATTTTTTAGTTCTTGAGAATGAAATTAGTCAAAACCACCATACCAGTAATTTGATATTTGACATGTAAATAGACCTTAACAAATGCTTCAATGAAACAGAAGAATGAAATATGGTTATTGGAGCATCTTCAGGTTATTTCCACTCTACCTTTTACTATAGCTGCAATGTATTATTTGTTGTTTAAACCAAAAACAAAACCAGAACCAAAACCAAACCAAAACAAAACAAACTCCATCTGAGTCAGATGAAGAGCCTTTCTTATCCCAGCACTCAGGCAACTGAGGCAATCAGACTGTCGTCACAAGTTCGAAGGCAGCCTGGGCTACACAGTGAGCTCTAGGTAGCCTGAACTATGCAGGAAAACCCTGTCTCACAGAAATGAACAAACAAACAAAGAAGTCTGCATCCGTAAATTTCTTATTTCCAAAGCAGATCTTCCAAAGCTGGTTTTAAAAGGAATTAGTGCAGTTTCTTTGAAAAGGGGCTGCAATGCTGTGATTTAGCATTCATTTACCTATCTTGTCATTCACTTACTTCTTATGTTAACAGAAATGCAAGACGACACATTAAAATAATCATTTCATAAACAGATCTTTTGCAAAGGGAAGAGTGTACCAAGAAATGCAGCTGGGGGAAGGGCAGTGGACTAGGAGGTAAAAAGAATCAACACATATTATGTAAATATACCAACTTCCCATGGTGAACATAATCATTACTGCAAATATGTATAAAAAATTAAAAATTAAAATTTTTAGCAATTTCAGGAAAACAAAATAGCATATAAGACAATTTCATTGAACTTCTGGGGAGTGAGGCCTATGCAAGTGTAATTAGTACAGCAATACTAATGAGTGTAACACATACATATTACATAACGGACTGTTCTAATGTTAAAAAGGAACACATTTTTGTATTCAAACACATATGTGCAGACATGCATTCATTTAAATCACTACAATTATACAACAAAACTCTTACAGAACCACTGATCTTCTTGGAAATGTTTTCAGGTTGGTAAATTCATTTTAAAAAAGAGACATTGATAGTGATAGAGGACTTGACAAGGTAAAACCTGTATCCCAAAGTGTTTAGATTACTCCCAATATAAAATTCTTTCCTCCTTACTATTTCAAGTGATCTTGTTATATTACTGCAAAAATTTTAAAAAGTAAATGTGACTTGAAAAAACTTTTACAGCTGTTTTAAAATGTGAAAATAAATTATGAGAATAAATTTTAGTTTAAAAAACTTGGTTACCATAATGTACATAAACCCTCAACTGTGTGTACACTAAGCTATTATATCTAGAGAAGTATGTGAGAAACCAATTTAGATCCACTTTGAAGGGAAGATGAATAATCCCTTTCAAAAAATTTAAGTCAAGATAGTTATTTTTCCATGAATGTCTTTGAAAAGTAGTCCTATCAAAAGCACTAACCACACTAAGCTGAGCAAGAGAATGAACTTCTTGTGGAAAATCAAAATCAAAGGTTGCAGCCATCTAGAAAGGCTGCTTCAGGTGACGGTCAAAGGAAATATCCACCAGGGTGCAATCAGAACATGAAATGTCTAAGCAAGGATTCAGAGGCTCCTAAAAGCCTCAATGCATGCAGACTCTACAACTGGAAGCTCTTCAGGGAACAAGTGAGCCAAATTTGTTCAGATAATTTCCTTTCTTATCCCTTTAATAACTGAAATGAGAGAAATCATTAAAAATCCTACCTACTTTTCTAGGTCTTGCCTTTTCACTTATATAGTACAGAGTTTAGTAGTGAAATTTGGGGGTGGGGGAGAAATGCAGCAAAATACTAGGATACAAGCAGTGTACTAAGACCTATGGATATTACTGCCTAATAGATATCTTAAAGTTAAAAATGAAGTTAGCATTTTTTCAGTATTAGTTGGACTCAATATATTTTAGCACAAGGCTAACTTTTTTTTTTTTGTGGGGCAAGTGAACAAGGTCTCAGTTTGTAGCCCAGGTTGGGCTTGGACTCATGAGTCTCAGCCTCCACAGTGCTGGGTAGCACGCGGCACAAAGACAACATTCTTGAAGCGCCAGTATATACTTCTTAGGCCTTGTACATTTTAGCTAAATGTGTATTGGCATTGGGTTTCTTTAGGAAATTTGGGATCAATTCATTTTAAAACAAGAGTAGTTTCTAAAATACTGTGATCATTGACTTGTCCTTTCCCTAACTTTACAACAATGACTTTACTATATCTTCTGTATATTTGAAGAGTCTGTGTATTTGAAGATACTCAATATAGACTTCATAAACACAGTAAGAGAGCCTTTGCATGGCATATGACTGTTACGTGTTTTCTGAGTGAACAGAATTTTTCCAGAGTTTAGTTTATGGAAGAGAAAAGGAACAAAGAGAGCAAAAGTACTAAATGGACAGGAAAAAAAAAAAAGAATAAAATACGACTTGTAAATTCTCCAACTCTGATGAGGGCTTAGGAGGAAAAAATTAGTTTGAAAGGTAAAATAAATTGATTATATTACCGACCTGTCTTTAAACATCAGATTGATAATCATAACAGGCAGAGTAAAGAAAAGTTTACTTAACACTATTTAAATGTTTCCACTTGCTTCTCATTTTTACAGAATGATTCCACTAAATTTTTAGAAAAAAAAAAGATTAATTTTAAACGAAATTTAGCTCAACATTTAGGACACCATAAAATGACTAAATCCTCAGCTGTTTATAATTTTAATGAATTAATTTTAATCTTAGTATGCCAAGAAGATAGTCATAATTTGTCACATAGGTCCAACAGACCTTTAATTACTACTTAAATTAATTTATGAGTAATTCACAGAATCAAAATAATATAATGCAAAATAACTTTATTAGAATTTTTATCAAGAAATTAAAAGACTGCATGATATCGATATCCCAATTCTTAATCCCTTATCTCACAGTTTTGTATTCAACATGAAATGGGCAAGGTGCTTTGAAATTGAAAATTTAACAACTATAATATGAAAATCAGGAGACCTCTTCTACATACTGATTCTAGATTTCAAATATATGCTTAAAAGGTTTTAGGACTTCTGCAGTTTTCTTTTGGTACTTGTAACACTGAGAATGTGTTACCTTTAGAAAACAATAGCTCAAGCTACAGCTTATAATTGCCAAATATTTCATGGCAATTACTGTATAGTGCTCAGTACAATGGGTTATTTCATTTTCATATTATCTCTTTTGTTCCAGTATTCGTCATCATGTACCAGGCTTCAGTATATGCCCATTTAATGAACAGTTTCAAATAAATTTGAAAGATGAAAAACCACAGTAGTTTTCCTTCCCAAAATACTGAGCAAAGAACATTAAGTGATGAATTCTTACTGAGTACCCAACAGGGTGAAAATATTGTACTCCCTTTTGTTCTTAGAACTATATTGCTCACTCACTGATTCTTAGGAGTTTGAGAAGATTCCTTTAAGAGACTGTCATCTGAAGACATTAGTCAGATATGCTGCTTACACAAATCAATAGCCCCGTGATCATTTATGTCCATACTGCTGTCGTTCTCTCTGCATCTGTCTTTTGATTCCTCTAATTGAAACAACTTCCTATGTCAACTTTCTTCACTCTGACATTCTGCACAAAACATGAAAAATACTGAATTCTCAATTGTTTTGTAAAACTGAAGACTACTGTACCCAGATTTTTTTACATTCTTGAAAACTGATGTAACATAATGTGCTATGCAATAAAAAAACAGGATGGTATGACATGATTTATTCATTATTGTATCATCCTTCTGGGTGCTTTAATAATTTTACTTTTGTTTTATTATATTAGTTTTTTAGCAGTTAATAAAAGATGAATTAATTCCTAAGACAATAAAATAGCAAATTGTTTACAAAGATTTGAGAAAAACAAGGTCACTAAAATCCCATAAAGTATCTTCAATTTATAAAAAGTTCTAACAGACATTAACTAGGTAATAACATGATAAAATACTTTACTCTATTAAAATCATACTATCATCTTCAAAAATAGTTAAGTTGCATAATAAGATCTTTCTTACTAGTTAGAAATACTTTTTATAAATACTTTGCGGGGCGGGGGATTACCTGGAATCAAACTCAGGACCTTGCACTTACCAGGCAGGCACTGTGTTGCTGAGCTAAATGCCTGGCCCTAGAAATACATCTTAAAAATATATTGAAAACTAAAAGCAGGTCCAAGGAAGCCTGCTAGCATTCAAAGGGGTTCAATACTCTTCGTGACAATTTAATAAAAGCCATGTCTAATGACTCATTAGGATCACAAACTAAATCTTTTACTAAATTAAAATTATTTGTTAGCATATACATCGTATACATTTTAAGCAGATTTTCCTGATCCACTAACATGCAATAAGAAAAGACATTGGTATGGCCAAAATTATTAAACAATCAAATTAAATCAAAAAACACATGGAATCTTGACTGTATATGTGGACAGACTTTAGGATAGATTCAAGTTTCAATAGACTAGTTTAATGAAGTATTTCGCAAAATGCTTTTAAACAATGTATTTTCAAAAGGAGGTGTATTTTGTTTCTTTAAAAAGTACCTGAAAAGTATGAAATTAATTTTAAGTGTGGCCTTTTTTAGGGCTTTATCAATTTAAAAAGTTGTAAATAATTTGTGTATTACCAGCAAACAAATGGATGCTATATTGAGTCTTTGAAGAAATGCATATTTCCACAGTAATGTGGTTTATATTGTCTATGTGGAAACAGTTTATTAAAAAAAGGAAAACTTTTCTGAACTTTTACATATTTTAGTATGTTAGAACCTGAGTAATAAGAATGTACTTAAATGAAGGATGTGCCTAATCGAATTTCTACATGTGGGATTACTTATGGTTGAATACAAAAAATAATAATGAAGGTCTTTCTCCAGATGCTTTTTAATTTACTATCTTGCTTGCAATCAAATTTTACATAAAAACATTTAAATGATTAAATGTCTATGAAGTCACTTAGTATGCTATTTAAATTATGTCTAACGAATATCTCATGACTTTCACTGTTCCATGAAATCTATAATTTTTTTGTATTACCAAGATAACATCCAGTTAAGTATTAAATTTCAAGAACTTTCTACAATGCAGCATCTTCTTTTTTTTTTTCTTTTTTGCTTTTATTAGCACACATTTGCAGTACACAGCAACTGCATTCCCTGGAAGGAGCTGGTACATGTTCACATTCCCATTCCCTTCCTTTCCCCCTCCTTCCGCTCTCTTTTATTTTTCCAGCATGAGATTCATTTATTTATCTTATAAGACCTTATAAAGTTAATTATCATATACACAGATTAAAACCAGACTAATAGGCCAAATTTACAAGGCAGCTTTGATGAGCATTTGGATTTTTGGCTCCAGTTCCTAAGAATGCAGAAATAACTGAGGGGTAACTTTACTGGGCCATTCAATAATAACTCTTACTGGACAGTACTATCAAGCATGGATTATTTCAGGAGTGCTTTTCACCTACAAGCATAAGAAGGCTCAAATGTTTCATTAAATGTCAGTAGAAACGTATCTGTACACTTAGAAAATTCAAAGTCCTAATTATTTTAAATCTTTTATCTAAACAACAGAAATCCAGGTAAACAACATAGAGAACTCTGTATATACTAACATGGGACTATAAAAGAAGTTTTAAAGGTTGAATGGGAGACCCAAGAATAATTTAACCACAGGATATATATATATAACATATTCAAATGGTTAATATTAGCTTTCCAAACTAAGGGGCATGCAAAAATTAGAAGACACAATCCAATACATAGTTTTACAGAATAAGAAAGAAAAAGTAACATGTCTGGTAAAGGTCCTGAAACTTGATTAAAAAGTAACAACTATAGTGCACCTTCTATTAAAAATGGAAAGAAACTGGAAAAAAAAGAAAAAGAGTAAAACATTCCAGTGTTGCCATTTTAAGCAAGGAATAATAATGGTATAATAACAGAATAAATTTGAAATTTCCTTTATTACAACAGATTTCTAATTTCTCACAAAATAACTCAAAATTAGTATTCTAAAAGGCCTGCAATTTCAAGACAGTAACTTTCTTTATGGTCTAATCTTTATCAAAAGATAGATGTGCTGTTGAGAATTTTCATGGGTGCCGAAAAAACACTTTGCTCAATTGAAGGCCTCAACATTTGATCTTAGACTTAGAAGTTTCCGGTTCTCTCTCAGGCCTTCACATTTTACCCATAAATACTCTTCAAAGACAGGTAACAAGGAAGCCACTGACTGACACAGCAAGTAAAGTAGCTGTTCAGACTGCGCTCTATTGCAATCTGCGGGACTTACATATTTTTGCCCAAGGCCAAATTTGCTCATAACTTCTAGGTCTATCAGCTTTCTCAGCTGTTTCCATACAAGTAAAGCAGTGTCACTCACATTACCTATTAAAAAAGACCCACTGGAAGACACTACTGCTTGAATAACTCAAATATTCAACACAAGGACATAAGTCGATGAGGACTGTTTCAACTCAAAATTTTATTTCTATGATCCCAAGTAATTTATCAAATTGTAGTTAATAAAACTGACAAGTATTTTAACCAGAAAGATAAACCTGTGGAAACAGACCTGATAAATAATGAATTCTAGGGTTAAGAAAATGGTTTTTAGATGGGCATATACCTAATCACTCAATCCCTCAAGTTATTTACTGTCTCCATTTTTTTTCAATTCAGTCACAAAATTCTAAACACATTTTTATTTAAAAGATAAATAAGAACTTACATTCACACTGGAACTTCTGTTTACATCACAATGGCTGTATACTAAGTAACATGCAAAATCACAATGAAGATTTCAGATCTTTGAGCAGATAGATAAAAGCAAGAGAAACAGATAATTGCTTGGTGACAGAAACAAATACCCTTACAACGGATACAGTGAAATAAACATGGGCTTTGTTCTGAGTTACATTCAGAAAGCTTATACATAAGAAGCAAATTCAGTAAACCTATTCTTCATTTCCTCTGCCTCTATAGCTTATCTTAAAATTAAGATAACAAAAAAAGTTGGAGAAATGGAGGAAAGGAAAAAAAAGCAGGACTGGAAAAAGTAGAGATTTTAAATTAAAAATCAAAGAACTAAAAACCAAAGGAAACAGAAAAAGAGCTAAACTGCCAAAAAAAATTCTTACTTCAAAAGTACACTACCAAACATTATAACAGAAACACTAAATCTCCTGGAAGATAAGATAGGTAGAAGTCTTGGAAACATAGGGGTAGGCAGAGAATTCATGAACAAAACGCAAACTGCAAGGGAAACGCTTCAGAGAATCAACAACTGGAATCTCATATTATTGAAAAGTTTCCGTACTTCAAAAGAAATCACCATCAGAGTGAAAAGAAAACCCACAGAATGGGAAAGAATTTTAGCCAGCAACCCCTCAGACAAAGGCCTTATATCAAGAACATATAACAAACTGGAAAACATCAAGCCCCCAAATTCAAAGACCCTATCCAAAAATGGACATCTGAGATGAATACACAGTTCTCAGAGGAAAATATACAAATAGCAAAGAAATACATGAAGAAATGTTCACCATCACTGGTCATTTGAGAAATGCAAATTAAAACAACATTGAGATTTCATCTCACTCCAGAAAGAATAGCTGCCATCAAGAAATCAACTGATAACAAATGTTGATGAGGCTGCGGGGTGGGGGTGGGGGTTGGGGGTGGGAAGGAACACTGCTCCACTGTTGGTGGGATTGTAGACTGGTGCAACCACTATGGAAATCAGTATGGAGAATTCTCCGAAGACTAGGACTGGAAGCTCCATTCAACCCAGCTATTCCCCTCCTGGGTATTCTCCCAGAGAAACTAAAAAGGTCATATCACAGTGATATATGTGCACCCATGTTCATAGCAGCACAATTTGTAATAGCTAAATCTTGGAAACAACCAAGATGCCCATCAATTGCAGAGTGGATTGAAAAAAATGTGGTATTTTTATACAATGGAGTATTCTCAGCTATGAAGAAGGATGATCTTGAGGCCTTCGTAGGGAAATGGAGACAACTTGAGACTATCCTCATTAGTGAAATAAATAAGAATCATATTTATAAATATTGCATTGTGTCTCTAGTGTAAAAAGTAATAAGAAATGTAGGAGTAATAAAACCCAAAATGTGTAATTGCTACTGTAAAAAAGAAAAGAAAGTGCTCTAAAGGATATAATTGCATGTATGTTTATGTGTAAGATGAATGACCATATCACTGTTTTTGTTAGATCGTGCAGCAGAACTGTTAACAGTCTCATTGTCTGAATGTGTACTTTGTATGTTTTAACTTTGTAACTTGAATAACTATTTCCAATGATGAGAGTATGTAAGTTATCAAGTAGTGATTTCTTAGTGTTTTTTGTTCTTTTCTTTTTTTTTCCCTTGGAATTTTGTATTGTTGCTACCCTTTTTTCTGTTTTGTTTTGTTTTCTCTTTAAATAAAATTTTTTTAAAAAGTGCAACACCTGCCTGCATGCTGTGCTACACAGTCTTCAAAACACACAATATAGAATAGAAGTAAAATTAATTGTAACTACGATACTTAAAAATCCAGGAAAATAATTGTTACATGAGAGTACAAACAACACTCATCATTCGTGTCTTCACACTATTTTCTATTGTTCTTAAAGACATAATAGTTTTTCTGAAAGAATGCAATGTAATCATTCAATAAAGTATTGTGGCAGCAAATAAATGTAAAAAGAAGGAATCTAAAACTAACAGAGTACAGATTCTCCTGACCTGGCCCAGTAGTTTTTTGTTTTTTTTTAAAGAATCTTGTGCTTTCTATCAGTTTCCAAAAGTACAGTGTTTTCTAATAATTTCTACCAAAATAAGAAATATATTAGAAAATGGCCCTTTTTTCTCCTGGAACTGGTTCAGTGTTGAGAGTATATACAGAGGCACACCCTTTGAGATTGGTGCGTAAATCCTATTAAACTCAACTATGGTTTCTCCATTCCTAAAATAGATTTGACATACAGACAGAAGCCCAAGGTCAAGGTCACAGATCGGCAAGAAAGATTACCAACAGAATTGATGTAACAGCTGGCATTTGATCAAAGCTCCTAGGGTTTTAGTACATTTAGCAGACATCTTGCATTTACTCATACAGTACACTGTTTTAAAAACATTCCTCCCATCTTGAAGACAAAATCTTAATATTATAAAGCCTGTTCTGAAAAACATAGTGTACTGGATCACAGATAAGAAACCTAAGTGTTTTGGAAATGTGAGTTTTTATTGGCATATATGTATATTATGTATGTATACTTACACATTTGTTAGATCTTTGCTATGCAATAATTTTGAAAATAGGTTGTAGACTCTCAGATTAAGATAAATAGTATGTCTCAAAATATCTTGGGCCACTTTATACTTCTGTATATTTAACACAAATTTAACTAGTTGGTTCAGCCAGGAAAAATTTTTGATGTATCCATAATCTTCTATGATACTTTCCATATCATACACATAGAAAATTTGGCTACTAACAGCAGTAAGTGAGTTTTAAGGGATTATATTATTAAAGAGTACAATCATCTAACAAAACGATGTCTTTTGTTTCAGTGTTCAAACAAGATAATTTATGTTAAACTACTTTATGTTAATTAAGAATTATGTGGAGAATATTCTTACTAAAGCAGGCTGATCTTGCAACTTTTTATAATAGGCCTTAGTGATCCACCACTGAAACAGTCTCTTGACTCCATGAACCTACTTTATGGATGAATACTACTGAGGTAAGTTCATACTATGACAGCTTCCCTTACCATGTCAAATACTATCTGTTACAACTTTATATAGTCTGCAATTACTTATGACACATGAACTTGTACAGATTCTCACACAAAAAGACTAAATATTTAAAATAAAACAGAATTGACTAAAATCATATAGTTATCTAATTAAACATCATTAAGAAAGAAACTTCCTTTGCTAGCAGAAGTAGATCAAGGTATATGAAAATTACAGTTAATAGATAATTTATACATCAAACTTTGATTACAAACCCAACTGACAAACAGCACTCTTTAAATACACTTGTAAAGTCTTTTTAGATAAATCATTTGTCAATACATACGTTCTTCATATACAGACATGTGCATGTATATATACAATGCACATACACAATCTTCATGCGTATTACGAAGATTTCTGTGAACAGATCATGGATTTTGGTATTCCAGGCACAGCAAACATTACACGACACTACTTCTGTCAGTACTCATCCAGAATGCAAAGATTTTAAGACTGAACATTTCACCCAGTATGTGAAGAAGTATCACTACAGACACAATCCATAGACACAGCAATAATATCTATAAAGGGAAGAAGTCAAATGGGATATCAGAAGCCAAAATGAGGATAGTAAGCTTCAGGCAAAGCTAGGAATTAAAGCACATAACCACATGCACTGTGTGCTATAGGGAGGGGTCTCTTTGCTCACGTTGGCCACAAAGCACTGTGTGTTCTCAGCTACTCAACGGCTCCTGCAGAGAGCGATATAAATCCTAAACTGAATTAGAGAATTCAAAACCATTCCTCACTCTAAGACCAGTGAGGAAGTTCTCATAAAAGGGTATTGTAAAATAAAATCATCTGCAATATCCTTGAATAAATACACCAAGTTTTACTCAATTGTCATGTGATCCCATGTACCTTGTGGCCAATAGTCAGTTTGCTAGAAAAAGCTGTTTTTCATTTGTGGAGTTACTTACTATTTACCATGATTTGGGAATCTCTGAGGGAAGAAGGTAGCAAACTATTAATTTTCTAGATCAACAAAAAGCACTAATATTCTGGCAGCTGGGGAATAACCAGTGGAAAATCAGAATACAATATGTATTTCTAACTTAAAAATAAATAATTTTTTTCTTAATTCACAACAAAACAGAACAAATCATGAAGGGCTCTATTCCAGATGATTAATGAAAAAAAGAAAAGGGTACCAAATGCACGATTTACCGGGAGTAGTTCTGTATCTTTGAATATCAGCAGGTAAAACTAAAAATGTGTCCTTCAACTAGGAAGATGAGGTTACTGGCACATCATCAATAAGCTACTTACTTTCAATAGATTCCCATTCATTTAAAAAAGTACATGCATAAATTTCCTGGCTTGTCTTTGTCCTATCTGTGCATACAACCAAGTGCTGGAAGTAATAATCTGAGAAACTGCTGCCAGGGAACCGCTAATCTGAGACTCAACCTTTGCTGCCATCCAGACCTAAGCATGTTCAGTTCCTGAAGCATGGACAGTAGGCCTATGGCCCTAGCCATGCTGCCGCGTGGAGGTAAAGGCAAACTGGGAAAGGCATACAAAGGAGGCTTCAGAAGACAACTTCAGAAAGCACAGCAGTCTAGTTAGCACAGGCCAGGGCTTTTCTGACTTGACTTACTGAACCGAAAATATTTTAGAACTTCAACAATCAGGGTCACTGACAAGAACTACTTACTATCTGCTATTCACATCATTTAATTAAATCATTTTAATACAAAGCATTTTAGCTTTATGGAAATCGCAACAGTTTTCTATGTTGATGGGCTTGTTTTTTGAGATAGAAAATGATGTGTACAGTAGCATATATACACTATTATTGATCACTGCTCAATAGTTTGTTCAGTTCTTAATACTAATTACTTAAATTCTTATACCAATATTATTATCTTTTGGTTTTTATTGTGATTTCAAATACAATATCTGCACAAAATGAAATTTTGTATTATAGTCACATTCTTGTGATTATAGAAAAGGATGTAAATAAAACAGTGGACAAAGTGTGACATGAAAGAAAGCATAAAGAATCTGCTACCTATTGCCCTTTTTCCCATTTGTCTACCTAGCCACTATTTCATGTTTCATGAAATACATCAAAGTTAAAAATACATGGGGACTCACATCTGTAAATATCATAACTGACTCTCTAGTATAAAAACAAAAACTTAAAGAATAATAAAACCCAAAATGTGTAATAGATATTGAGGTAATGAGAAGGAAAGAAAGTGCTCTAAAGGATATAACTGTATGCATGTTTAAGTGTGCAACACAGATAACCATACTACTAAGTTTTTCGTAGCTCATCAAACAGAATGGTTTGTATTGTCACTGTTTGACTGTCCACTTTTTGTGCTTGATTTTGTTACTTGAGCAACTACTTCTAAGATAACAATATGTAATTTATCAACTAGTGATTTCTTACTTTTAAAAAAAATTCTGTATTATTTCTACCCTTTTTTATGTTTTGCTTTTTTTCTCTAAATTAAAAAAATACATGGGGAATGAATGATACAATATCCAATCAAGCTGGAGAACTAAGATACTTTTTCTCACTGGGTCCATCTCAGCTGAGGACCAACTACTTCTTCAGCAGCCTTCCCTAAGTGCTGCAGACCAGAGGTAGCCCTTCTCTCTGTGACTCCCTCCGAGGCTTTCCCTCATCCTGTATACAAAGTTACATTTTGGTTGTATATGTCTGGCTCCCAACTCAAGTGTAAATTCTTTATGGGCAGGAATACATCTTTGTCATCCTTATTTCCAAGATCCACACAGAAGTAGCGTTCCCAGTAGAACACGCAGCAATGCAGCCTCATGGAACCTGTCGCTGAAAAACAAGGGCTGAGCTGTCATAATTCTTAGGCACCTTCAGATTTAAAATGACACTATTTCTAATGTCTGCTTCAAACTCAAGAATCTTTTCCTCCTGAATATTAACTAATAAGCACTTATAAAATTAAACAATAATAAAATCTTTATTTGTATCCTATAATAGGAAATTCTGTGATGTGGTAAATGTAAGTAATGCGCATTCTAATACAAAAATGAAAGATTTAGACATATTAGAAGTATAGGTTTTGAAGATTTTAAAGTTTATGGAAAATAACTTCTGGCATTTTTAATAAAAACCTGATCAAGCTATGAGTGGTGATGCACATCTGTAACTGGTGTTACTCAAAAAGCTGAAGCAGGAGAATTGCCAATGCTGGGCCAGCCTGGGAAAGTTTGTGAGACCCTGTCTCAGGAAAAAAAAAAAAGGGTAGGGATACATCACCCTTGAGTTTAATTCCAGTACTGAAAAATGATTAGCTGATCAAACTACTATTGGGATGATCTTTTTCACCTGAATGTACCTTTGTTCAAGAGAATTAATGATAATATCATAATCTAAAGTGATGCGACTTGAATATGTAAAAGTAATGAAGTTACTTTAAAAATACTAAGCCTGAAAAACTAAAACCAATTCAACAAAACCAAATTTTACCCAAGTAAAAAAGTGTCTTTCCTGAATACGGATACAAGGTATGAGTCAACGCACCACAGCTATTGCTTCTCTGCTTCCTGCCACATCAGCATGCTGCCACCAGACAGGAAACACCGAGTGAGGGTAAATCACTCCACTGACCTGTATCAGTGGGCTACGGTTCAGGGCTGCTCTTGCCTCCTTGCATGGTATTAAACCATAATGATATTTCTGAGGTCTATGATAAGAAGTCATGCAAATTCAGACAAGATCTAGTTCTGAATGGACTACACTCATAAAACCCAGTTTTCCAAAATGTACTACAGTAAGACACTCTTTAACATACGTTTAAAAACAAAACAAAAATACGACTTTGTGTTCCAAAACCTATTTAGGCATCTGTTTTAAGGATATTTCACTGTCAAGTCATATTTCCTTAACTAGTGCTATAAAATGGAGTATATTTTTGGCAGACTTTTTATTCACTTGGATTAATGACTGCTTTTTAAAGTTAATCAGATAAACATCCTATCTTTCACACAACTAGATGTACAGGTTTATAGAATTGTTATAGAACTGGAAGAAAAGCTAATTTTTAAATAATTTTCCTCTGATTCTATCACCAGCTAACATTTTTATAACAGTACAATTATACAAAGTGATTACCTAACCATAAAACAGAAGCTCACAATTTAAAGGTTACAAAACAGTTGAAAGGTCACCTGTCTAACCAATCATCCATTTGACGCTTAAGCCACTACAAAACCTACTGCAACTCTGATAGCTTAGTTTCTTTCTGAAAACCTCCAGTAACCATCTACCAAGCTGATATCTTTTTGAATTAAATGGTTCTAGGTTTAATTTCTGGTTCTTTTATTTACCAACTGTTTGACCTTAGGTAGGTCTGCCACTCTTGTAATTTTTATCAGTTGCAAATGTAGAAGACTAGTACCTGTTTCATACAGTTGCTGTGAAGAGTGGGCCCAAGCTCACATAGGATAAGGACATAAAAGGGTTATCCCTTGTTCAGGGAAACTGTTCTATAGTCTTTGCTCAGAGCTATCATGTCTCTTTGTGGTCTGCTCATTGGTCCTTTTGGCGCCACAGAAAAGCCTAATCCTGCAATTAGTTATCTTTCCAACATTAAAAAATTGGTGCCATGTTCCACTGATCAGCTTCCTCACTTTGTTAAGTTCTAGATAAGACAGTTAAAATCCACTGTTGACAGGAGCTGAGCAGAGGACAAATAAAGGAAGACAAATGTTCCTGGGTGCCAGAGTGTGGTGGGTGCTGCAAATTTCAAATTCTTGACTGGCCAAGGAGTGTGGAAAACTTCCTAGGAGCTCTCCGACACAGACTGCTGTTTCCTATGTGCGCCATACACTGAGCAGGCTCTGCCTTTCCATAGGTGCAGTAAGCTGTGTCACTGCCTTAAGTGACACACCTGGACAGGTTTTCTTCGATTTTCCTCATAGTGTGGTTAATGTTACCAAGCAATGACACTCAAGCTTGGTGACTGGTTAATTGTCTAGTAAGTAGCTAATCTAAAACTGAACCAAGGTCTTTGAATTCTAGCCTTTAATATTCTATCAAATTGTCACAGACAAAAATTAAGAACTTGAAAACATTGGGTAACTCAAATACTTTTGTGGTAGTTTGAAAATTCTGGGTTACTTGTCTATTCTAAAATCTTGTCTCTGCCATGTGTGTGTGTGTATGTGTATGTGTATGTGTATATATATATATATATATATATATATATATATACATACATACATATATATATGTATATATATATTTGCTTTTGTTTTTTAGGTACCAGGGATAGAACTGGTATCCAGGAATAGAACTCACGACCATGTGCTTGCAAGGCAAATGGTTATACTGCTCAGCTAAATCCCCAGCCCCGTCTCTGCTATTCTAAGTCTCTTGTTTTTATTAAAAAAAGGTGACAGGGTACAGCAATTATATGAGAAGAGTATCTGAATTACTGACTCTGCGATTCAGCAGTGGGTGACTGGTGAATTTACTTTTCCATCTGAGCCTTAGTTTCTACAGTTGTAAAACAGGAATAATAGTATCTATCTCATAATGCTATTACATTAAATGAAAGACCTAGTATAACACCTAGCATTTTCTATGCATGTAACGAGTGATAATGATTCTGTTATTTATTGACATAGCACCAGACCAGAACACTTTTCTCGTCTTAAAAAAAAATTGTTTGCCACTCCCTATAAAGCTCCTTGATGGGTAAGATTATTTATATCTTTGTAGTCCCATGCCTGATACTTAAGAGGCACTGAAAATGATCTATTAAGTTTTAGCAATATTATATATATATATTTAATTGGCTATGTAACATAATTTAACTTAGCTAATCCTTTCATTTTTTAATTGTAAGATGGGTTTACTTAAACCAAAGAGTACTTTCATATACAAAAGATGTCCATAGCTGCGCATGATGGTGCTTGACTGCAATTTCACCACTTGGGTGACTGAGTCAGAAGGATGGAAAGTACAAGGCCAGCATGGTCAACACAGAAAATGTAAGAGCAGGTCCACATATAAGATGCTGTCTCTAAAACGAAACAAAACAAACAAGGTGTTTACTATATCCTTTCCTATACTTTTCCCTGACCACAACCTCAGAGGAATGGACCAATATTGACAAGGTAAACAGACCAATCATCTCCTCTCCTAGGATCTAGAATTTACACTAAGTCAGAAGATTTCAAGAGTGGCTTTAAATAGGCCACATTTCACAGATGGTGTATAGAGTAGTCACTGTCACTATAGTGAGAGGAAAGGATAGGACAGACACATAGAAGTACAGATGAGAAAGACAAAATGGCAGAGAGGGGCATAGCAGAGAACTGGTGAATGATCTTCCAGTTTCAAGGAGCTGGAAAGCAATCATCAATGCTTTCCTGAAGAGCCTGCTGTATACGCCTATGAAATAGCCTGCTCCTGATTGGTTGAGGGCTTCTGTCCCACACCATGACACCATTGCTAAAACACTGTACCATAATAATATGCAAGATAAATTGTACCATTCATTCACGGTCCAAAAGAACTCTGCAAACTCCAACGGTCTTTTTTCTCACTTTTCCTACAGTACCTTTACCTCACGTATAGTGTCTGATTCCTAAATAAGAAAGGCTAAATCACAAAGATGTAAATATGATGTTCAAGGTCATACTTGGAGTTTTTAGGGACAGAGCTGACAATCAAAATTCAAATTTCTTATTCTCAAGGGCCTACACTAACCAATAAACCAGCAGCTTCCCCTGATGGACCTCAAGTATGCCAATTATCCAAACTGTGTGGGAAACACTGACCAAAACAGGGGTTAACTGGCCACTGGTTGTTTTAATTCCATAATCAGCTCTTTCGCTGAGCTATCCTGGGAGTGAGTAACATATCTTTTGCAGCAATGGGAAAGAGGCCAGCACAGGCCATCTGGATGAACATGTCCTTTCGTCAAGTTATCTCTACAGCTGTGTTAATTTACTGATGTTGAAGAACTTTGTAGCTTAAATTATTTTACCATTTTTCTTCTATCTATTAAAGTTTAAAGTAGAAAAAACCTTTATTTCCATGTTGGCTAGGCTGTTATATTGATTATAAAGTCACTGTATATACATGCTGTCTTAGTTACTTTTTACTCATCGCTGAGACAAAATACCTGATGCCCAAAGTTGGGAAAGGAAAGGTTTATTTCTTACAGTTTTTGGAGGTTTCAGTCCATACTTAGTTGGCTCCAAGACAGGGTGGCATGGCGGGGCCACAGTTCATGGCGGCTGCAAACAGCAAGGTGGAAACTGGCAAGAGAGAGAGACACAACGTCTTCCTGCCATTACATCACATCCTGGCTCCACCCCTAGGAGGGTGTAGCACTGACACCACCAATCCAAGCACTAGACAATGAACCAATCACAAATGCACAATGCATGAGGCCTGGGGTCCACCGACATAAACCATGACACATGCGTATAAACAATATATACATGAGTATATGTGTGTGTAGGTGGGGTGTAGGTGGGGATAAGGAATCTGAAAAAGTTTGCTCATATTTGAAAGAGGCCAATGCAAATTATGGCTAAAGAAAAGAAAAATTCAATTTCTTCTCCATGAAAACTGAAAAAAAGTATTGGTCTTCCTATCAGTTATGAAAAACAGCCACAGAAGAGCACAGATACCCTATTCCCTTGCTCATTTTCCTTACCACTTCTACTCTGTAACTGTGCTAGATGACAAGAGACCAAGACTACTAAATTTAATTCCTAATCCCTCAGAATCAGATACACATCCATCAGGTGGATCAAATCACCATTTTAATGCCAACAGCCTAAAAGCCACTTTGGCATATAGTTCTTCTCTCCAATTAGTTCTTGCTTCCAGTCTCCCTCCACACTCCTCCTCTTAATGGTTTTACTATTTTCTTTTTCCCATCTTATAACTCTCAAGTTTTAAGTCTATCTATCTTATTCATGAAAACACTTGCCATTCAGAACTACAAAGGATTCAGTATCTGAAATACGTGGAGATGAGGGTTGTACAAGCTGCAGATGCCCTGGGAAAGACTTGAGGAACGTGTAGGCTCAGAGGGATTATCTTTACCCAATTTGCAATCTCAGTATTATGTTTATGAATTAGAAGAAAGTATATGGTCTATGTCAGCAAGCAAAAGAACCAGGCAAGAAGTGATTAAAATTTAAGAAGATGGTGGTATTCACACTGTATATATGAGCAGATGTAGAAAAATGCATTCCGAAGTTAAACCTAACATAAAGGGTGGGTGAATGGTTATGTTAAAGTTGGCCAGAAAAGAAAGACCAGATGGTTCTTCCTGAAAAAGCTAGACAGAAAAATATTCAATAAGTGGATCTTGATCAGCTAACTTCTATTTCCAGTAAAATACATCTATTTTTAATGGAAAATAAGCACATATCTAATAGTGTTCAGCCAGCAGACTGCACCTGAAGTCAAGTTCATCAGTGAGGTTGAGTGGGAAGAAAGGTTATGCTGGGTCAGCTAAGGCCAGCTGTAACTAAGTACTCTACATACTTCTCCTATTTCTTTAGCTGCCGTAAACTAGTGAGTTGCCACATTTCCATATCTTAATCTTTGGCAGCTACTGGTCCTAGATTACAGTCCTGACCCAAAATGGTTTGACAACAATTGCTTAAAGGACAGAGTAGGAAATTTTTAATTATTCCATAGTGGAATGATCAAAAAAAAGAGGCAGGAGATTCTATTACCATATTTCTCCAACTACAGTACTCAATTATTTTCTTCGTATATTGTAATGTGCCTTTGGTTTTTAACAGGAACTGGGTGGGATCAATAGAGTAAAGACTGAATGTGGCCATGGAACTCTTGGAACTCCAGAGCTATGACAGATTTTCAAGGGGGAGAAAAATGTTTTTATTTTCTCTTTGCACTTCCCTTTACTCATTTCAAAGCAAAATGTTCAACAAGATACTCATGATTTTACTGCTGGTCTCTTGGCTCTAGTAATTTTACCTCCTTATTTTAGAGTTCTTCTTAGGATTCTACTTAGTACAGTTAAACTTAATCACTCTGCCTTCCTTTCTTTGCCTCACCTTAGGAGATGCTTTGGAACCCTAAGTATACATTCTAGAAAGACCAAATGTATTTCACCTTCTTCTTACTCACAAAAGGAAGATCTTTACAAGTGTCAGACCATAATTTCTGCAGTTGAGATCTACAGAAAATTGCCTTGGATATTAAAAGGAAATTAAAATATTTGCAAAAATGATAGCAAGTTTTAAAAAAGTCAACAGGATCATGAAATTAATGTACTCTTCTACGGAAAGGAAGAAATAAGAGGATATGAGGTAGTCACTGTTCCATTTACTACCCCTGTAACACTCTCAGAGACCAGGCCACAACAGAGATGTGCTAAATTATGCCCGTTACAAAATTCAAAATTGACTAAAAATGTTATCCATAGACATTAGAGATGGTAAAAAACCACATCCAAGATTTAAAACAAAAAACAAAACAACAAACTCTTTTTAAAGAGTCGCCCCTCTCTAAGTTACTGGAGATCAAAGCCAGGGTCCTTGCTCTAAACTACATTTACACCCCATTTTAATTTTAAAATAGGTCTCTCCAGGTCTCTAAATTTCATCAGCTAGGTTAGTCCTTTTAACCTTCCTGCCTCTGCTTTCCAGAGTGCTGCAATTACAATTTAAAGCTGTACCACACTTTCCCCACCTTGATCAAAGTTTTCTTCTTTACATTGAATACCTTACAGAGTCTGAAGGAACTTTATTTAAAAAACAAAAACAAAAACACCTCAGTAGCAAGCATGTATTTGCTTACTTTAAACTACAGATTCATTTTATTAGTGTGTTATATAATGACAGAAATGGCTAATAAATTTCACCATGTCATTTACATAACAGAATACCTTTGAAGCTTTCACAGTCAAAATCTACTCCCCCTACCCAAATCTAACTGTAAACATGAGCTTGCCATTAAAATAATTCAAAAACTAAGTTTATCAAGTAAGGTACTCTTCCCCCCTAAGAAAGTTTGTACATGGCAGGAAGCAAGGCACAAAGGGGAGAAAAAAAACATTCCTTTCATATGCTGTAGCACAGTGTACTAAAAAACACTTCCTCAGTTTGGCAACGGTTTTCTTCCAAATTCATAACCCAAGAGTATAAACACTTCGAAGCAGGATTTGTTGGAACATTTGTTTGGAATAAAAAAGCTAAGTAGAGTTCTGCATGGTCCTCAAAAAACAAGAAAAAGGGCCAGGGGTTTTAGCTCAGCAGCCTAAGTGTCTGCTTGGCGAACTTTAGGTCATGAGTTCAATTCCCAGCACAAAAAAAAAAAAAAAGAAGAAAAAAATCACGAGACTGAAACATACATATACAGATATACAGATAAACCTACATGGGGGTAAGAATTTACCTTGAATATCTGCTTTTAGCTAGACAAAAAGAAAAAAAAAGGGCAACAGACAGTAGTCAAACTTTAGAAATATTATGGCGAAGAGAAAAACGGTTAAAGCTCCTTAAAATCTCTGTTCGGAGCTGGGCGCAGTAGCACACACATGCAATCCCAGCACTGGGGAAGCTCAAGCAGGAAAATCACGTGTAAACTGAGGCCAGTCTGGATTATACAGTGAGATCCTGGGGGGGGGGGCACAAAACCCCAAACTGCTGAATAATCAGTTTTTAGTTATTAAAAATGCTTCTACATTTGCAAAGGGCAATCTTTATATTTTGCATTAGTAAGTGTTTATATCTTTGTGTTATCAGTGATAAACCTGGAGTCAAAAGACAGGAAATAACATCTAAAATCAAGGATAGTAACAAATAAAGATAGAACTGAGGAAACACACATGACTTCATACACTATGTGACTATATTGGTTATTCACAAGACTAGGCACCACTCTAATCTACCAGTCGTCAATCAAAACTTTTTTAAAAAAACTAACAAGTCCCTTGTAAAATCTTCTTGAAGCTCAGTTTAAAGTGTACAATTTATGACTGACAGAACCTCAATTTATATAACTGTTTTAATACAATTTATGGTAAGTAAGCAAAATCTAGTGCTTTCTAAAATCAAATAATAGAATAAAAACTAAAGAAGTACTATATTATAAATGTTATAGTCAAGTATTTTAAACAGCTTTCTACATAATATCATCACCAAGTACATGGTATTTCTAATGTCTAATAAAATCTGCACTCTAAAGTAGAACTATATATTATATATTTCACTATCATTTGGTAGTTTCCTATACACACATATCTATAGTGAAGTTTAATTTGTAAGTTTGGAATTGTCAGAGATTGACAAAAATATAGTAAATATCTAATTAACTGCTGTATACAAATATTTTCAAGTAGAGAACTTTTAGTTTTCATTAAAAGGAAATACTTTATTGCTTCTCTCTGGCATATCTGAACTGTAAGCATCATTACTTCTGTGCTCTGGGGCTTTTATTAAGTCAAATAAGGGTTTGCCAATACAAGAACTGTCATACAATAGCTGAGTTGATAAATAAGATAATGACTAAATCTTTAAAAGATGGGTAGTTTATAAAGTATATATACACGGGGCAGAGACGATTCATTATTCCAGTTGGGATGAAACAGGATTGTGTAACATTTCATTATGCTACTGAGAATGGCACACAATTTAAAGTGTACGAATTGTTTATTTCTGGAATTTTCTGTTTTTGATTATAGCTAGTTATAGGTAACTGAAACCACAGAAAGCGAAACCACGGATTGGGGAAATATTATAAATCAAAATCTTGTGTTATCACAGAGGTATAAATGAAAACAAAAACCCCCAAATCACCAATCATTCCAATTTCACATAAAGTAAATGGTAGTGCTATACATAATAACATTTGATTCAATTAAAACAAAAGTAAGTTTAATTCACATTCAGGTAGACACACATATAAATATTACATAAAAAGAAATTAGGTAAGTAAAAATCCCAATATATACCTAAAAGATCTCAGTTCTCTAGAGTCTATCACTTGCCACCAGTATTACCATGGCAGCTTGATTAATTACCTAAATTGGAGGGGGGTGGTGGTTGTTTTAGTTTTAGTTTTTTAACATAAAATGCGGAACCAGCCTAACTGCAGAAGAGTAATTAGAAGAATTAGGGCCTGGACTGTGTAACAAGCTTTCTTAAATTTGATGTTGAAAGCCTGAACAATGCATGGATAGGCTTATGAGAAACAGTGATGTCAACAGGTTCCCTTAAATGACCAAGTAATTACTTGAATCCCCTAAATGTTAAACAAATGCTTCAGATCTGTCAAAACTCTTAAAAAGCTTTCAAGTTACAAACTAACTTTAAAGTATAACTATTTTCATAAATTACAGTGTTCTGAGAAGCTGACAGAGATTTAATTTTGTAATAGTTTTAATAGTCTATGAATATGATAGAAAGATAATTTTTATACACATAAAGCTAAACCAATGCAAAGCTTGTATCCTAAGAAATTCTATCAAATAAAGCTAAGAAACTCATTAATGATTATGGAGAGATTATTTTTAAAGACACTTTATCTGACAAGTACTTTTAGGATAACTGGTTTAGCGTGTGTGTGTGCGCGCGCGCGTGCATGCATATACTGGTTTCTAATTGGCCCCTCTCCAAAACATTCTCCAAATTGTAGCCAATGCTCTTTATAACAGGTGAATCTTTTGGTGAAAAAGTTCCCTGTTTCAATCAGAATAAAGTCTGAATTCCTCTCTAACCTAAGGTTAGCGGACACAGCACCAACAGGCTCCTGTGAATCTGACCAACCTTATCTCGTGTCATCCAGTCCTTTGCTGATTATACCTCTGGACAAACATTGTCCAAAAGAACTGGCAAGAGCAGCATAAGTGTAATTTTATATTTTGCAGTAGCAACTTTTAAAAAGTTTAAAAAGGTAAAATTAAAGTATATTTTATTTAACCTAACTGACCCAAACTATGGTAACATTATAAAATCGTTTCATCATCCACAAGATATTTTGGGTTCCTTTTGTTACATATTGGCATGTGTTTTATACTGACAGCATGAATCCGTTGCAAAAAGTCACATGTGGTAATTACTTTTATTCTGTTTAGGGTGGGCACATTTGAGATACTAATTTTTTGTTGAATCATGCATATCTAATTATTTTCATGGTTTATATCAGATCATTTATACATACAATTATGGAAAGGAACTGGCAGCACAATTTATGTGAAAGGAAAAGATGCACAATTATTTAAATTACTACATAAACCAAAGAAACATGCTCATGAGATATAATGAAATCCTCTTTATATTCAATAAAGCCACTTTTATATAGATCAAAACAGTTACTTCATTTAAAGTTGTAAGTACTATCTAACTGTAAAAGTAAAACATTATTTAAACTCAAATCAAATTATAATATACGTCTAATATTCCTCTTACCTTTTCAAGAAGAGTATTATGTTAATTGCTATTCCATTTGGTATTCACTCTTACTAAGTAAGATCACCGGATCACCCAGACTTCTTTGGGTTTTTTTGTTTTTTTGTTTTGGTACCAAGATTGAACCTCACGTTTGCCAAGCAGGCACTTATGCTGCTGAGCTAAACCCCGGGCCCTGATCACCCAGACTTCTAATGATCTCTAAGAAAAGTTGTAATTGATGAGAAATTCTACAATTAAAGGGTGAAGGCACAGTCCAGAAATTCTGAATGGGATTGGAAGAAAGCTCAAAAGTTTAGTTATACTTTAAATATATCAAACTTTATCCTTTTTGCTCTGGTCTCTATTTACCGAATTACTTGCTAATATTCTAAAGTGATGCCAGTAATTTAGAAAATTTACACTTCCATGTGGAAAGGCAGACATTGGAAGTTATACAGAGTTTTGATATATATTTAATAAAAAAATCATATAACTGATCAAGACACTTTGGAAGAGACAATCATACTAAATTACTGATCATGTTTTTAGGTTAAACTTTTTGGTTGTTTTGATTTCTGAGACAGAGTCTTGTGATGCATTTCAAACTGGTCTTGAACTCACTACGTAGCTCAAACTGGCCTCAAACTGGAAGCAACCTACTGCAGCCTACTGAGGGCTGGGCTTACAGACATGCGGTAATCTGGCTAAAATTTGAGAATAAAACAATACGTAAAAAGAGAAGAGTTTAAACACAGCTTCACCATGCTATAAATAATAGATGAAGACTGTATCAGTAGTGTTGCAATACTCAAAACAACTTTGTTATATTATATTATATTATATTATATTATATTATATTATATTATAATTATGGTGGCCTAGTCAAAGTCCCTTAGTATTAATATAGGAAGAAAAACTCATCAGTTATGGACACAGCTATCTTATATGTAAACACGTAACTCTACACACAAAAAAATCACCTTATATATAATGTTCTAAGTATTATCAATGGATTTGCTCATTCAGTGCTCATAAAAACCTAGACTATTTTGCAGAACGAATGGCTGCAGTTTGGACAGGTAACTTGCCTGTAAGCTTTGTTCAACTTTAGGCAGGTTTTGAGATTTCTGTTTCACTACTGGAGTATAAACGTATGTTAGAAACAGTTTTAACTGCTATCCCTGACTTGTAAGCTAACGACTGTGACCTTGAATCAAGCCAAGCATACTGACCACGTTTCCATTTTTCACTCGTTTTCCAGCTATGTTTACTGTTTTTGGTAAACCTGACTCTCTAAGTGTCACCAGATGATTATTCATTTGTCCCCTATGGAAAAAAAACTAGTCACTAACTTAAGCAGGGTGATGAAGGCTTGCTCCATTCATAGTTACTATACACTAGCTTTGTCAACTCCTCGATCAAGGCACTTTTTGGATAGATTTTTATGGATATGTATTTGGTATGACCTGCAAACCCCCATGCTACCCATGGAGTTTGTCCTCATTGTAAGCCATCCAGATGGGAATATTCCTTGATTTTGTCAATACTGCATTAACTATCCTCACAGGAAACCACACTCTGTTAGTATTCCCTCTTGGAGGTATTCACAATCCACGAGTATGAGTTACTGCTTCCTTTCTCAGCCAACTCATAACTATATGACTGAAGAAAATAATGTCATAAGTATTACATATACAGACTAAAATGTATTTAGGATTATACTATTCACAAATTTATTGTAGCTATTATAATTCTATATAAATTTTAAAAAATATTTCTTGGTGATATCCAATATTTTGTCATTTATTCATGACACAAAATACTGGGTCCACATCCATAGGAAACAATCCACTATAGTGTGTGGTATATAGATGTGTATTACTACATACACGTACACATGCACACACACCCTCAGCATACACAATGTTGAGTTTGTTTTGATTTATAATCTGTGTGGTTATAAATTCTATTGTGTCTACAGGTGTAATATTATGGGTAATATTAGTATGACTTACTACTTTAGAAGCATACAATTAAACAGAGTTGATGGGGAAAGCACTTTTTTAAAAAAGCTAGGCAATTCCTGTTTTAGCATTGGCTCAAGTACTTAGCTTTATAAAAGGGGACAAGTTACAACTTGTAGAAAGCTACATGTTCTCACCATTTAAAATAAATTCTTTCTACTCATTTCTAAGGCTTCTACTGCTCAAAGAACTCTAGTCCAAGCCTAGGTAATGTTGGATACAAAAAAAAAATCCTTATTAAATGGATTTAGAAAAGTGTCATCCATGTAAAGATGTTCTCATGACTTGCATTTTCTGGTTTAAATCAGTATTTATAACAACATGTCAAATATGTGTATTTTCCATGACTTTATTTACATGGATCTCTCAAACTAAAATTACCAAATAATTTTCTTAGATGTGTAGAAAAACTTCTTGTTACTGCTAATAAGCATAATTTACTTTAATTCATAAAAAGAAATTATAATAGATTTCACACTTCAAAAAAATTGAACATTCCAGTAGGTCAGCATATGAGCAAGAAGAACGGGGGCAATGTGGAAGGACTCAAGCACAGATTTAGAGAATATAAAGCTTGGCCAGTCTCTTCAACTACTCTGGAATGTAAGTCTCCAAACAGACTTTCTAGATTGGTTGCAAAACTGAATTTCTATTCCTTCAATACACAGAACATATTCAGAAGACAGAAGATGTTAAAAATACATTTCTATGAGCATAGCACACACTAAAACTATAAATAGACAAGAAAGAAGAAAGTGTGTGGAAGATATACATATTCTATATTCATTTGCACAAATATTTACTGAGCAGCTATTATGTGCCAGGTAAAGTGTTAAGCATTGTAGACTGGTAAAATACAGTCCTTATCTTTTAAAAATAATTTTCTACTCTACCAACGAAGGGGAGGAGGAAGGAGAGAAAACATAATTATCCATTTTTTCTATTTGGCAATCTACCCCTCACTTTATTTTTCTTGCCATACACACACACACACACACACACACACACCACACATATCATAAACATACACATATATGTATATAAAAATATGTATATGTATAAATACATCTTTTGAGAGAGTTAAACATTCCAAAATTTTAAGGTGACTACAATATTAAAAACTAAAAGTAAAACTAGAAAAAGATTAAGAACATTTTTTTATTCTGGAAAAGTAAAATACCCTAATTATTTATTCTATTTTCCCTCTATGTTTACTGATACATTTTGTTTCAGTAAGAGGAAACCTATAAAACAAAGTATGTAAAAACATAGTACTAGTGAGTTTCATGGCTGCATTCAATTTGAAAACATCTCATTTCCTTTATAAATGACATACATAACCTGAAACAGTTAATTTTAGTCACTGTTTTATGTCAGTGTTATTAACCCATGCTTAAATGCTTCTCCATGTACTCATTTTCCACAAAACTACCTGGGAGCAAGGGTAGATTAATATCCACAGCCTCCATGAACAAAATGGCTTTATATTATAATTAAAATGTAAAGAACAATGGGACATACATTTAAATGGAAGTAAAATGTAATCTAACAAATGTAAAGCTATGTTAATTTCAAGAATATAAAAGTAAATAACAGAAAACAACTTCTGTTCCATCAATGTATTAGTGTGAGCTATTTTGCTTCCTCCCTTAAATCAAGTGCTCTGACTGCTATGGAAGGATCAGGAAGGGGACAGGAGGCAAAGGGCATCTGCAGTTCACATGTGGCAAGAGGCTTGGATGAGAAGAATTTCGTCGCTCCCCCTCACAGTACAGATTTATATGTAGCCTATCAGATGCTGCTACCACTACACCTTGAGAATGCCTAAAAACATCAAAAGCTCCAACTCTGACCAGATAATTTTAATAATGTTGTAAAATGTTAAAACCTTACTCAATTCATAATAGGCAGTAGCAAATTGTACATTGCAAACCTATCTGAAAAAGAGAAATTTTGTAAAAAGAGTTGTAATTTCTTTTATCACAGTGGAATCAAACAGTACTGTGTTTACACAAATCAAACTAGCAAATGAAGTCAATAATATATTTAATTTTTAATATAGTTTAAGGTGGTACAGTGCCACCTCTACCAAACTCTCTTCTCTATCCTTTGCATTAATATGATGTACTGAAAAATAATTTAAAATAATTTTCTTAAATATGCCCACAACCACCCCTATGACTTCTCCCATTTTATAGTTAAAAATCTTACAGTACTAGCTTGAATTTCAACCTGCCTGACACACTTCAAGCAGAAAACAGACCGGTGCCTCAGAATACTTTATAGGGTTTTGTTATAAATCAGGCTATGTACCTAGTAACGCTTTCAGCAAAATTATCTTATTCAAATGAACTCCTGGGCTGAAGTAAACAAAGCTGTAGTCCACTGCTCATACATACTTTTCATTCATTTATTTCTTTTTTTCTCTACTTAGGCTGATCGCACGTGCCATAGTAAGAGTGTCGGTTAAATATTCCTGGATTGTCACAATATGTAATATAATAAAATAGATTACAGCCCTACCTTTCTTTCACAGCAGTAGTGCCAAGCACAGGTACACCGGAGCAATCAATTTGTTCTGCAGACAGTAAGGCTTTCATAGAATACTAATGCAAAATCTCTTTTCCTTTCTCCTCTGCCTTGACTCCCCATTGCCCAAGTCCCGACCAATACAAGGAGGAGGGCGAAGTCTTCTGCTGAGATAACCACAACTACTAATCAAGTATACGTGAACAAGGGCACAGGATTAAACCTCCACTAGGCGTGAGTCCTGGTTTGAGAGCAGCTAAACACATGCACAGCATGGTGAACACACAGACACACACACGTGTCATGAAAATACAAATATGTCTGTCAATGAACTAATTCATCACACTATTCCACTTGACATTTTTTATGTCAGGGGCATAAAATCACTTCCTGTTGAACTGAGAGCTAAGACCCAACAGTTCCCCAAAACAATTGTTTTCCAGAGATCAGGCTCATGATCCATATACTCTGCATTAAACTGCTATTTTTAAAACGGGACATTTTGATAAATCACACTATTCAGTACAATGCTTCCAGACTTACACTTTCAAGTATTAACATAGGGTTAATTCAACTCAGCACAGATTCTTCCGATTTTACACTCAACATGTATTACATTAGCTCAAGTCTACTCAAGAAAAGCATGTGCAGTACTAATAATGAAAAGTAATCCACAGATGCCCATTTACTTTGAAGTTTTGCATTAAGTATAATCCCACACTATTTAAAAAAATTTTCATGTCTGGAAAATTATTTAAAAGGCATGTTTAACATTTTAGAATTTCAGTATTGGTAAACAGTGGCATATGTGACTTTATCAACCTAAAGTTTTAAGGCTTTCAATTAGGCATTTTCATTTGGCTTATTTTTCTTTTATTCAAAGGAGGAAAAGGTATGCCAATCACTGGGTGGGGTAATGATAGAAGTTTTTATATATTTTTTAACAACACACATTACCTCATTTTATTTTGCTGACCAGAATTTTCAAATAACTCTTGAAAAGTACCAATAGTCAAACAGCTACAAACTAAGCACTAAGAACAAAATACTTTAAACTGAAAAAAAACCTATTAGGAAGCTTCTCAAACGAATGCTGCTTTCATGCAAACAATTGGTTTGCCACTGTTAAAGTGAATCTCTTTTACTTTGTACCCTTCTTTTTTCTTAAAAAAGTAGAAACAATTAGGAAATAGTAGGAAATTCAATGAAGTACTGCAATAATGTTTAATGGATACTGATGTATTTGTCCTTGACACACTGACGTGTCATCAGGCTACTGTCATGTGATATCATGTCATTTCTCCACCTGGCTCATGACCTTGTCCTCTAAACGACCTAAAGCTTCCCTCAAGTAGCAGGAGGCCCCTCCCCGCTGCCTCAGCAAGGTCGAATGGGTCAGCGTGTCCTCATCTATAATCCACCACCATTTGTCAGCAGGGAGGCTAGAGGAGGCAGGCTTGCTACAAGGGGAGAATGCCCAATTAGGCAGCTGTCACACAAAGCATAGGCTGCAAAATTATCCCCTGTCAAAAGAAAGAGCAGCTGCGGGTGCCAATTACAGCAACCTTCAACCCTTTAGGTACTGGAAACTACACAGAAGTAAATGAAGAACAATTAGTGATAACAAATCGATGAATTAGGACAGTAAATTAGAAATTACTAGAAGGTGAGTTTAGGTCATACATGACATTTAGGGCATACCAGACTCCAAGCAAGGGCAATATGCACTGAATCACACTGTTTCCTTGCAAATACATATCCTTTCCAACATGTGCTTTTCACAAACCTGAAATCCTTCAAAATGACATATCACACATGCATATATACATATATATATACACACACACACATATATATACACACACATATATATATATATATATCAATGTATGCATCATTTTTCTTTTTATGGACCCAAAGAAATTGTTCCTTGAAGGAGGAAAATCTCTCCAAAAAAATAAATCTAGTAAATTCTGAACTATTTTTATACAATTTGTGTTATAGCCTTAATTTAAAATTTTAATGTATGGCCCACAAAATCCAATATATTAATTCAAATAATCTCACTCCAAATACTACACCTCTTTACAAAGTAGTGCCCTGATTCTACTTTAACCATATTTACAGGAAAAACACCCATTGTAGAAAATAACGAGATTTCAATTCTAAGGAAATTGTTCTGCTAATGTTGAAGTAAAATTTCTCTATTGGGTGTGATTTTATGTACAAACATTTTATACATATAAAGTCAACTAAAAAACTACTCTTCAGTAATTTGGCTGCAGCTCTGCAGAGGTGGTATGATTAAGTCTCAGGTACAGAAAGCCAATTCACTTAGACTCATCCAACTAATGTTAGTTGGTAGGTATCATCAGTAGGCAACAAAAGAGGAACAGGGAGAAACAAGTACCACATCAGAAAGAGAGTCCACTATGGCTAGTTAGTGTTTATAGACATGGCTTCATCATACCATAAAGAGTCATGTATATTCAGAAACAACTTTCTTAAACTCCATTTTTAACTAAGATTATTTTTTCCCTAAGCAAAAGGTTTGTCTTTCTATGCCAATTCTTTGAAAATTGAGAAACTTGAATGATAAGCACTATAATTTCTAAAGAAGCAGGGTTGAACTGCTAAAGTAGACACCTAAGGCACAAATGAGTAAAAATAAAGAAGAAAAGGCGAGGCAATAAAGGACCACTTTGCTCACCCCCTCAGAATACATTATAAATAAGTCAAAGTGGCCAGAGGGTAAAGTGTACCTGCAGTCCCTAGTTCCTAAGTCAAGCCATTTAATAAAATTTCCGGAGATAAGTGTCAAAGAAGAAAACTTCTCCATTTAAAGTTTATTAAAGAATTTGATTTATAAATTAAGTTTCACCCTCATAAAACTTTGCATTTATAAAACTTCTCTTAAGTTGTAACCTTCTGAAGTTAGCCAAAAAATTTCAAAGGAATGGCGAGTAGACAGGAATGAAGGAGTTAATGCCTTTGGAATTCAGTTTCCATCATACATGGGTGACTATCTCTTTAAATAATTTAAATCCTCTCCATCAACTACAAAGCTGTTTTGAAGCCATTTAGCTTTGTTCTTTACATGTGTTCTAATTAAGAAATGACCTTGTCATCACACACACCAGAAATCCGGGATTATTTCCTACAGCAAAAATTCACAAAGCCCCCCAAAAAGAAAAAGCGGGATGAGGGAAAAAAGACTTCTTCCTCGGTTCCTCACTAAAGGAAGTTGTTGGTTGGCAAAATGCTGAAGCAGTTTTCACTGCATAATTTTGTTGTTGTTGTTGTTGAATGTCACAGGGCGGGTTAGTGTGACCTTGAGCTGCATCAGCAGCACAGCAAGGGTCGAGATGCCTGCAGGCGCCCTTGTACTGGATTTGCAAGACAAAAACCTTCAAACTGGCTGAAGGACATCTTAAATCTCTTCAAAGGTTTTTTGAACTAATCTGGGCTGCTCTTAGCAGGATCTGTGCCAGTGTGAGAAGCAAAATTAAAAACAAGGTCTTTGACAGGATGTTGTCTCCTCTTAACCCTTCTTAAACAGAATAGAACAAATCACAAGCATTCAGGAGAGATGGTTTACCTAGTAGCAGTCTTTCATAACAAATTAGATAAGCAAGCAATCACAAAGGATGAGGCAGCTATTAGTTCTCAAAAGTAAACAACTATTGCATCATGCTTATTGAACAATTCTAGCTGATTTTTTCTTGACCATATTTTCAGTGTAATGAATATGAAGCTTGAAGCTCTATTTGTATCTTTTAGATGTGTAGCATAGTGACAGATTAAAACTATGTAAATATTTCCATCATTAATCTCTGTAGAACTTCCATCTTTTTTAAAAAATAAGACTTTAGCTAGCTAAATCTGAAACTTTATGCATATTGCATATAACTAAGATTCTGAGTAAATAAAATTATATGACCATTAGATTTTTTTATTCCTAATGTAATGCTATCCTGTTGAGAGGAAAAAAAAAATCAGAACATCTAAAGCGGACACCCATAAAACATGGTGATGCCGTCTCAGTCTTGCTATGACATTTTGTTGTTGGGGTCTGACACTTCCAATACAAGGGCCAAAAGAGAAGTAATAATACTAGTGGTGATCTTTATGGTTTGTGTATCCAAACGCAAGTGTTAGAACGTTAATCCCCCAATTGATATGTTACTGATATTTGCAGGTGGGATCTTTGGGCTGTGATTAGGATTAAATGAGACCTAAGCACTGAGGCCCTATGGTGGCCTAAGTACCTTCATAAAAAGAAAAAGCACCTGGAACATCACCACAGGCTCTGCCATGTTATGATGCTCCAGATTTGAGAGGAATAAGCTGTCAGTGCCAGGTTCTTGGACTTCTTAGTCTCTAAAACCGTAAGGAAATAAACGCTAGTCTTTGTAAATTACCCAGTCTCCGGAGTTCTTGCTGCTATTTGGTTTTGTGAGGGCTTTTTTTGTTGTTGTTCTGTTTTGTTTTGGCCGTGGATTAAATCCTGGGCCCTGACATGTTTCATTATAACAACAGAAATGAGACCAAAGCAAGGATGTTTGATTCTTTCCTGGAAATGTCCTCGAATTTTAATTTAGTAAGCAAGTTTTTAAACATTTACTCTAAAACAAGAAAAATAGTTCTAGTTCTCAGAAATAGTTTAGTGAAACATGCACCTATAATACTTATAATGTGATTCCCTAAAACCAGTGTGTTTCCAATCTATGTATAGTATTAGTTCATCATCAACAGATGTAAGGTATATCAAGATCCAATCTAAAGGTCCAGTATGTCACAAATTTGTTTCTTGCTTCAAAAACAGAATTCAAGATCATACTGAATAATAAGCATACTTTCACTCACTCGGATTCTTTAGGACATTCTTTCCAAATGTAACAAGAAAAGGATAGAGTAAGTATAAATATATGAGAGAGCAGAGTGCATGTGAATTTCTTCTTTGGTCATGGTGCAAGAAGACAAGAAGTATGAAGTATGCTAACTGCTACGATTGAAGTAAGTAAAAAGTGCTCTAGAAATACAGTACCTGCAGGTCGTGGTGAATGATGTTTAAAGAAACAACACTGGAAAGAAGGCAAGAGGGGAGTGTGATACAGGAAGTGTGTCCAATGTGTCAACAGATTAGGCTGAAACCACTACTAGGAGCAAGGACTATGAGTCAAGGCCATGGCAAGGAGCTGGCCTTTATCTGGAGGACAGCACAAGGCAACAATACAATCACATGCTTATTAAAAAATAAGAACGGAATCTCCAGAGTTGCTGACAGGTTGGAGAGAAAAATAAAGTGTAGAATGGGACAGAGAAGAAATCACAATAAAAACAAGGCAGGAACAACAACAACAAAAAAACCAAAACAGCTTTGAAAATAACAAAAGCTGGTCTGAATATTTAGAAAGCAATCTGTACTGTAAAAGTAGTACTATAAGATATTAATAGCGAAGAAGAAAACTCTTAAAGCAATTACTGAAAGGACTTATTCAATGTTACAAGAAAAAGAGTAATCCCTCTAAAGGTACTTAACAGAATCAAACATTGTTTGAAATCTGAATTTTATACATTGCAAATACGGATCTTCATTAGGTACAGGATGAGGGGTGTACTAATCAAGATAACAGCATGCACCGATTCTGAACTGGGTGAGAGAGCATTTCCTATGACTGAGAGAGGTGTTTGGCTTAAATTATAATGTGGCTGCTACAGCTAAGAGTTTTATCCAACACTAATGAGAAAAAAATTTACTCAACAAACATTTACTGACAGTCTACTATGTTTAGGACACAGACTTAAAAGATTAAAAACTCCCAGTCCTCTGAGCTTTGTGCTTCTAGCTTATCACTCATGATGATACTAAGTCCCCAAATTCAAACCCACACCATGACATCATCATCCAATAAAGACTATGAGTAAAATGGGCTGTCAGTAAATCAAGAGTCTTACTAACAACCATCTTGGTATTTCCATCCAGCTGAAAGGTACACAACGCATTCCCGGAACTCTCAGGGAAGACCCAGTACCCTGTGTAATTTGAAGAGTCGTGAAATACTCTAGAGACTGACTGTCCTGCTAAGACCTCAGAGAGAATTTAACAGAGTATCAGCCAAGGTAAGAGGGTAGGGAGAGAAAAAGAACAGAAGTCACTATGGCCAAATAAATATTTGCCAGAGAGCAGACTGTACTCTCAGGGATCAGGTTAAGGCAAGTAGAGGGAAAGGTCACACAAAGGAGAGAAAGAAAAACATGAAGGGAAGCCTATCACTTCCTCCTCAAAGGACATCAAATTCAATCCATTAAATCATTAAGAAAATGATCAAACCTCCAAAATCTCTGCAAAAGGAGAATCCTCACAAGAGAAGCGGTGGTCGAAGACGTACAAGGTATCGAAAGGGTCAGCACTTAAAAGCCAGGGTTACTGACAGGGCACAACTAGGAATGACCTTAGAAGTATCCACAAATAAAATGACTTCTCCTTGAGTAAACATCTCAGTCTTATGACTGTCAAGCATATTCTATGTCTAGACATTAATAGAAGAGTAGGTAATATAAGCCTTCAAGATGTTTTTTTAAAAAAACTAATCTACAAACACAAAACTTAGGTCACATTTTTTAAATGGAATATAGAATATTTTGTCAGCACATAGAAATGAACTCTTATCAGACAGCAGTAGTCCCTAAGGCTCCCTCAGGAGGCACAGGTCAAGACTATGTTCATAGTACTGAAATGCTACCTGTTTTTTGGTGCCTTTTCTGCAATGTAAATGCAGTTGTGCAGAGGCTACCCATGTGTAATTACTCTGATGACTAATTCAATGGATTCGTATGTTTCAAATGTTTTTAAGTTGCTGATACAGTAAACATCAAGTAATATGACTCTCATAAACAAAAATGTTCTTGGGTCTGCAGTAATTAATATAAAGAGCACTACTGCTTGTCTACTGAAGTAAAAGTCAAGAAAGCTATCTTCAAGCAACATATGTATTTTCTAATTTCAAGAATTTCCACTATAACTATGCCAGATACAGAAAGTTCTCTATGCAGAAATGTCCCAAGACCCAGATAGGGAAAGAAAAGAACAATCTCTTTAAAAAGATTAGTAGACTACGGAAGATTTGAACTATCTTTCAACTTTGTAGTTGCTATAATTCTGTATTTACCATATGAGAAGTAACACAAAAATGTTCATAATCAGCTATGTATTAATGAGCTACAAAGATAACTAAATGATAAGCTAGCCTTTATTGAGTTCAGAATCTTGTGAGAAAAAATATAATCAATAACAAAGTGAATACTTCAAAGGTGGATTTGAAAGTTGGATTTTTTTGGTGGGGGAGGGGGTTTCTGGGTAATGAACGGAGGTCTTTCATGTGCTAAGCAAGTACTCTACCAGAGATATACCTATAGCTTTGTGGATTTTCTTTTGAGTCAGGGTCTCACTAAGTTGCCCAGATGGCCTCAGATCATCAGGAATTTGCTTTTAATGGAGGCAACTCTTCAGAGGTGGCATGTAAGTTGACCCTAGGGACAATAAAGCTTTGCCACCTTGAAAAGAAGCTTAGCACCAACAGGGCATGGGACAAGCACCAGCCCAAACAATGAAGCACAGCAGCATACAGCATGTTCTAAAAATTTGAAGTATTCTCTTCAAAGATTAAGAACTCCATTAATTAGAAACTTTTCTAGAATGTGACAGAGTAATTTAATACCCACTGAATTTAATGATGAACTATTTGGACTTATACTCTTTATGTCTTTTGGTTAGTCACCAGTCTGTCACAGACAGAAGGTCTTTAAAAGTATAGTTAAAATGAGCTACTAAGAAATGAAAACACAAACAAAAATGGATCCCTCACTACAGGTACTTTGAGAAACACTAACTCAGGAGACATCTGCTACATAGTAGGGAGAGTATAGGAAGAGCTAGTAATATTAGCAAACATACGTTCAAGCGCGAAGCGATCATAGCCTGCACTGTGAACAGCTTTTCTAAAAGTAAATGCAAAATAAAACAGAATTATGGGGTCTGAAACTTGCTAACATACATCTACTACAGAAAAGAAAATCTGAGTTATCTACATAAAATAGTGCTAGAATCACACCACTTTCAGATGTACAAACCACAGACTAACATGGTTGAAGGGCAAATGTGCAGGGAATCAAGGAGAATATCAGGTTTATTATAGTTAATTCAAGTAAAAAGGGCCAGGGCTTATGTAAGAAAAGAATGGGAAATGCCAGTTTGATCAATAAAATTTTTAATTACTTAATTACTTCATTTGAAACATACGAGGCAAAAAAATCTGAGTTGATACAGAGGTTTACTATAGTAGAGATTTTCTTCCCAAAATAATGTTAGTTATACTAGCAAAATATTAAGTAAAAGTCTTAAGGAAAGTTAACTCTTCAAAGGTACCAAGTTCAGAAAAAAACGTTAATTTATACTAATTCTTCCCATCAGTTAGGATTGAGGAGATCTGTTATTTTTCTATGCTCATCACTAAAGAATTACTAAATTGTAGTTGATCAGAAATAACACAAATACACTGGAGTTTTAGGAGCTTCTAGTAGCTAGTTGAGACTGAAGCAAAGACATTAGTAAAGAGAAAATGGTAAGGCTCTGAAATAAGATGGTTGGCTGTGATATAGGGAATAAGCAGGGAAAACAGAATATTTAAAATTATCAACACTTCATTTGAGCCAAGCACCCTGATTTCCTTACCAGGGTTGTCCATGAAGCCAGAGGCACCAATGACAACACCAAGTTGATCTGCAATTAATTTCATTAAGATGATTTGATTATGGGTTGATCTTGGTTTCACCAGTACCATGTTCCACTGGAAACAGTACTGAAGTTGAACACATTTCACAAAGTGTTAGTACACACAAAGCATTACCTTAGTCCCACTCGCTTGTGCTTTTGCTTTTCCATAATTAACCTCTGCTCAACTCTGGTTAGTGCGGTATAAGAAGTTATTAAGAGAAAGACACAGAACTTTTAATTATAGAATTGTGCTACAATTGTCTTATTCTTTTAGTTTTCACCAATCTCTTATTGCGCTAAATTTACAAACTGAACTTTATCATGTATAAAGGGAAAAGTATGGCATAAGTATAGGTATATGTATAGTATATGTATAGGATTCTATACTATGCAAGAGTTCAGGCATCTACTACCATGTCTTGGCATATATACCCATGATACAGAGGAATCTTGCTCTTTGAAGAGGGTTTTATTAAATTCGGGGAAGGAATTTCAATTTAGGCAACTTGACCAACCTGGTAACACAACCTGGTAGAATCAGCTGAATCAAGGACCATCTTGATATCATCGTATAAATGCCTCAGTGTTTGACACAGTTTTACCACTCAGGACATCTGCTTAACTAGTCATCAAAATCATTTAACCAAATAAGGCAGGAAAAGTACAATAAAGAACATATTTTGGTGAAAAATTATGACATGTTACATTAAAAATTCCTTTTGGTGGGAAAATTAGTATGTCTAAGTATTTAAATTAAATTGATTAATAGTCAATTATCTTATTTTACCTAACATTCACTGCTTTTAAGAAATCAGTTTATATCAACATTAACTAATACTACATGCTAAAATGAGTAGAGTACAGGTATGGAGTCCTGTAACACAATAAAGTGTGAAATGTAGCTTTTTAGGTGTGATATATGATAATACTGTATCTCTTTTTCATACCAGCAGCTAACAAGTGAGGAAGGAAAATCTGATCTAAGATGCTAAAGCCCTTTATAACACTTCATATGTTATATGGTTCACAATATTCAATAGTGAAATTCTTTTTAATCTCTTTGAGCTCTCATTCAATAGAACATTGCCAAACTTAAAAACGTAACGTGAGTCTTTCTGGAGCACGGTTATATGACAAACTACGGTAAAACCTCATGAAATACATTAATCCAGTTTTCATCTTATCAAATACTGGTCTGCCAGATTCTCCTTTGTGAACATAGTTCACTGATTAATAGGAAATTTACTGCAAAGACATATAATGTGACCCAGTGTTTCCCAAGTGAACTTATTTGACCATAAGTACCTCATTCAAAATGAAGAACTGCTTCACAAAATACACTGTAGGAAACATACTTGACATATTTATCTTTCAAATCTTGAAGAAGTTTAAAAATGTAAAAATAATATACAAAAGTCACTAGCAAATAATTTCTTTTTATGTTTTTGGTGCTGTTCACTATTCTAAATCTTTTTTACCTAGAAGGAGGATCTATATTTGATCACCTTCTAAAAATTCATACCTGATGGCTACCTATGCTCTATTTACTGAACTGTCAATTAAATGGTTTTTGGCTATCATTCTGGTTAACTGGTAAAACAATGGTGTTGACAAATTACCAGTAACAAAGTAACTATATCACAGAGGCTGCGATTCGTGAACTTAATTTGTTCTACAATTTTCGAAAAGATGGCCACGTTTGTGTTCAGTCACATTTGTCACCTGATACAGAGCTTGCAAACAAAAGCAAACTTTTGCCAAACAGTTTTGTTTGTGAACCAAACTGTTGGCAAACAAAAGCGTTTGTGATCGATGGTACCACTGTACATATTGTTATAATGTTTATTTTAATGAAATTAAAAGTTGGGAAAAAGTTTCAATATCAACTTTGTTTCATCAAATAAGCAGGTTTCAGACTACCAGTCATTAAAACAATTATATCAGAATGAACGAATTTTTAGTGTTTATAAATAAAAGCCTAGTTGATTTAAATTTCAATATAGAGTAAAAAAAAATACATGAAAATGTGAAAAAAATGACCAGGGACCAAATAAGTTTATGCAATCTTTTAAAATATGTTTTAAAGTTTTGTTGATGAAATTACAAGAGAATGTAAGAATCAGGAGAGTGATTAAAATAACTTCGTCACTAGGTCTTCTGCATAATACCAGAACAGTGAAGAAACAGGGGTCAGCACTATCACCAGACAATCGCATTACGCCTACAGGTAACGAGCCGCTTTGGTTCAAAGTTACCCTTGCCTTTTGAAAATATCATGGTGGATTAAAACACAATAAATTTTAGGGTGCTCTATCTGCTATTTGTGTTCACAGTAGAATTTTCAGTTAGCTTTTCCCACTTTACATGGATTGTTTCTGCCCAGAAAAAAATAGCATCACGTCCAATAGCTGAATAGATGACAAATGCATTATGGTTGTGGCTTTACTAGAAAGTAAGTGTTAATTCAAATAGAATTAACCATTCTCTCAACTGTATTGTCCATTGTTTACCTTCTTGCATTAATTTAAACTATTTTATCATTTCTCAGAAATGTCTTGTAAGAAGTAACCATCTTACCTAATTTCAAAAGTAATAACTGACTTATACTACATATATTAAGTCCACAAAAATAAAATATGTATATTTCTCCTCAAAACAATAATTAACTTTTTATCTGAATTCAGGTAGCTATTTTAGATTTTATATTAAAACCTGTCCATTTTTTGTAGGTTTTTGTAAAAAACAAATTTTATATTATTAACACAAATACGATTTCTTCTTTCAAGCCTAATCCCTCTCTTCAGAAATAATCTACTCATTACAGTATCAAGAATTCTTTAGTGATTTGTGTAGCATTCAACTGCTTCACTGCTTGATTACATTTATTTATTTGCATTTATTCTTCTAATTTCCTTAAAAATAAGATTTTTATCTCATTCATTTTTTTAAACCACATTGCCAAATGGAATAATTCACACAGATAATGCATAGAACATATATCTGTTGATGGTAAACTAATTTACAACTGATTAGAATTGTCTGGAATTTATTAAAATGACAAAGATGAATCTCAAAGAACTCAGGAAAAACAATTCTCACCATCTGTCTTCAATGTCTGAATTTCTCTGTTTTCTGAGAAAGGAAACGGAGAAGGATATTGTCACGCAGCTCTGATGTCATCTAGATTCCTTCAGTCAACTGTGCAGCATCTTGAAGAAGAGGAAAAAGACAGTTTGGTAACTATTTCCAATCAGATTCAGGAACACTTTTGACAGTGCTAAGTATGCTTATCCCAGTATCTTTTTTCAGTCCAATGCAGGAGTCATTTGACAGGGAATTGCTTATTATCAGTACTTTATTAAATCAAAGCAAATGATTCTTGGTTTTCGTATATATATTTTTTTCTTTTCAAGTTTATAACAGTATATGTTTGCAACACATAATCACATTCATCTTGGGTAACTGACACATGTACGTCACATTTTAATCATTTTTATTTCCCCTTCCCCTCTTTGCCTGCCCCTCAGCATTCCTTCCACACACACATATATCCAGATCCCTTCACAGTCCCCAGAAGTCTAAGCAAAAGATTCTTGCTTTCTAATGCTTATTGACAAAAACAGGTGCTTCAACACAACAATCTGAAAAAAGTTTACAGTTGCTAAGATGACCTTACAAACCTTTGTACTTTCAAATTTGAGTGTTTCATCAAACTCATTCAATTATGTTATATCCAAAAACTCTAAACCTCCCTAAAAATGTATTTCTAAAATGGGAAAAAAAAATGGAAAATAAAACAGCTATAATTTCTGTCATATTAACCAGTTCCTGTTTGAAAATACCAACATACAACTTTTCTAAAAACGCCAAATTGATAATAAATAGCAATTGCCTCAAAATGCCTCATATCTACACAAAGACTCAGACAATGATGTACAAACCAGATTTATTTCAATAGTCAAAAACTGGAAACAACTCAAACACCTATCAATAGTGAATACATTATGACACATCCATACAATATAATTTTAATACTCTGTAACAATGAAATATTGCTAAAGTAACAATAAAAAGATGGATGAAGCTCAAAATAATTTTCCAGACTTCAAAAAAAACACAAGAAAAAAAAAGAAATACCTTATTATTCAATTTGCCTAAAAGTCTAGCAAATGTAAATTATTCTACTGTGAGGAAAAAAAAGTAAGAGGGGTTGCCTAGGGAAAGATGATATACAAAGGAAAAAATTACAAATGGAAGTTATCTGAAATCGTGGTGACAGTTTTGTGGGTATATGCACATGTCAAAATTTATCAACCGGCGCATCATAAATATGAACAGTTTATTATACACCAATTACATCCAATAAAGTTGTTAGAAAAAATCAAATTCCTTTAAATGTTTTATATCCTTTGATGCAATTGCCAGACCAGGATTTACCCTAATAAGGGAAAAGAAGGAAGCTATATACAAGTATTTAGTCATCGGGTGATACATTAAGTACATTATTTCTAGTAGCAGAAAATTAGAAACAATCATTAAATATCAAAATAAAAAATGAAATTTTTAAAACTTAGTTTTAAACATTAATTATAGAATATTGTATTTATGTGGCCATTAAAACATTATATAAAAAACTAAGTTACATGGAAAGATATATATTAAGTGAAAAACAGCAATCTAACATTCAGTAGAATTGAATTTTTGTTCACAACTACACAAAAATAAATATAATAATTATGTTTGCATTTAAAAGTAATCAATTTTGCTTTCTTCTCATTCACACTTCCTAATTTCTCTACAATAAACATGTACTGTGTTCTAACTTTTCTTTTTTCTGTTTTTCTCTTTTTGGTATCACGAATTGAACTCAGGACCTTGAGCTTGATAGGCAGATGTCGCTGAACTATCTCCTCGGTCCTCCTAACTTTTCTACAACAAACACATTCTGTTTTTCTAACAAAACAAATCAGCCAAAGAAAATAGCAACAATTTACAACTGTCTATATCCCAGCACATGTACAAGGATACAACAAACACTTCTTGGAGGTACTATACACTACAGATGCAGTTCTGGACTATCATGCCTTCTCTGAGAGTAATAGGACGAACAGGGCGAATGGGAGCAAACATTACCACTTGCTTTACCAGTTTCAAAGCTCTGTCATGGACCAGATCTAATTGGAGGTTCATAAATCAGTGAAATGAACAGACAAGAGATTATCCCATCTTACAGAGGAGAAAACAGACACTGATCAAGTCTGTAAATTATAATGGAATTTTCAGAGGAGTACAAAGTAATCAGTTTTCTTGATTATTTAAAAGGAAGTGATTCACACATGAACACAAAAGTAACCAGTTTTACAATTAGTTAGTATTCCTATTAGACTGTACCAAAGACCTTAGGATTCCTAAATTTCTAACCCCCAAGCTTGGAAGCTATGCCCAAGGCAAGCCCATCTTCCCCTTTATAACAGCAGTCTACACCAACTGAATTGTACTCATTCAATTTTCTTCCTTCCTTGCAGAATAGTACCTTCTCTTCCAAATGTAGAACAAGAAAGAAATCAAAACTATATTCAAGAATTCTACAGTGACATACAAATGGATGTCAAAAGATTTAACTTGCAAGCCTGGCACGGTGGCTCACACCTATAATCCCAGCACTCAGCAGGCTGAGACAGGAGGATCACTGTGAGTTCGAGACCAGCGTGGGCTACAAAGTGAGCTCAAGGTCAGCCTGAACTGCATAGCAAGACCCTGTCTCAAAAAGACAAAAAATTAACTTGATAGGACTTTAACATACGTATTACTTTTGGGGTCAAGTCTTTTTCATTTTAAGTACCCGGCAATAAACCCCTAAACAAGTATATTCTATGAAGAAAACCACCAACTCCTGTCAAGTGTAAAAGTAAACACCTTTTGAGAAACACAAGAGCAGGTCAATGTCTGCTGAGGATGTCCCAAAGCCTAAGAAACCTTTTAAAGCTACTCTTACCAGTCTCTCAGGATTAGGAGCCTTGGTAAGTAACAAAGCAATTCTGCACTGAGCAGTTATTATGCGTCCAACACAATACTAAAACTTTTACACACCTGACCTTTTAAAGAATCCGATAAGATGACTATAATTATCCCAATTTTATAGTCAAGGAAATTGAGCTTAGTTTATGCTAAATCACAAACCTAGTAAGAGGCTAACCTGAATGAAACTCATACGCTGGCAATGCTTTATCTAAGCCAAAACAAAACTCAGAGCCTCCACAGTTACTTGAAACATGAAACACTGACTTTGGTCTGGTACTATCATCTACAACAGTTGCAATTCACATTGTTTCAGGAGTCTGCATTTGTCGTGTAAAAAGTTAAAAACACGGCAAGCCCACAATTTGTATCTGTTAATTTTGCTACATTCTAAAATGATTTAATGGTTTATCTCTACTACAGTATTATACCTATTCTGAGATAATAAAAATTAACAAAAGATAACATAACTAAACTACATCATGGCATATTTACAAGATTTTTTATATTAATAAATGGAAGAATTAGTCTTATATAGAAGTCAGTGAGACTAAATCTGCCTGCTGTGTTTTGATCATGACAATATGAATAGAATGTTTAAATAACTTTACCGTAATTATATTGAGAACTATACACAATCATTAAAATGCATGTTTTTGAAGAATGTTAAATGACAGGGTAAAAAACTAAAATAGGCTAAGAAAGCAAGATGCTATTTGTTTGAATCACATGAACTTTGAAACAAGTTAGAAGGCTAGACATTATGTACTGAAATCAAAACATGAACAAGATAACCACCGTCCCCATGGGATTCAGACAAAACCAGAAAACAAATGAAGAAAATAAATAGAATAAATGAGGCATAAAACAAACAAAAAGAGGAAGCTATTTTACATAAAATGATAAGGAAAAGCTTCTTAGAGGACATTCAATTTATGAGTCAAGGAACCTGAAGTCCTAGCTATAAAACAAAAAAAGAGAGAGACAGAATTTCCAATAAAAAGAATAGTATATGCTAAGGCCATGAAGCAAAAAAAGGACTTGCTTGCTGCAAGAACTGAAAGGTGACTACAGTGGGCAGCAATAGGAAGGAAGGAAGATTTTAGCATACACTAAAAATAAGGAGATTTTTTTTTGTTACACATTACTGAACACATACACAATACTGAAAGGAAAAAGTCACAAACTTAACAATGATAATTTTAGTTTATGAGAAAGAATTTAATTTTTAGTCTTAGTATAATCCACATGATCCAAAATAAGATGTATAAATACTATAGTAAGAAAATAACAATCTGAGTAGAACTTCCTGTCCAGTACTAAATTGAAGTGGTGAGAGCAGACATTCCTGCTTTGGCCCCAAACTCTAAAGCAAATAATTTAGTCTTTCTCTATTTGTTATGATACTACTTGTATGTTTTCCTTCTATTTCTACTTTTTGAGTTTGTCCATTTTAAGCATGAACGTGCTAGACTTTGCTAAATTTTTTCTACATCTATTGAGATAACTTGTGGTTTTTGTCCTTTATCCCACTAATAAGCATCACAGTAACTGCTTCAATGTTACAATAACCTTTCCTTTCTGGAGCTAATGGCCACAACTAACACCGCACTAACGGTGAAAACTCAATGCTTTCCTTCCAAGACGGTGAGAAAGGCAATGATGTCTAAAATCTAACAGGGCAATAAAGCAAGAAATATGAAGACAAATACATCAAGGAAAAAATTATGCTTGCATGCAAATAACATGACTTTGTATGTTTATAATTCTAAGGAACCTGTAAAAAAATCTATTAAAATTTAGAAAGACATAAGATAAAATCCAAAAAAATCAAATGCATTTCATTTTTATGCTAGCTACATAAATGGGTTCCAAAAATGGATTTTATTCACTTACAATAGTAACCAAAACAATATAAGATGTAGAATAAACTTTTAAAAGTATAAAACTTATGAATTTAAAACTTTAAGACTACTGAATGAAATTAAAGAACATCTAAATATACAGCCCATGTCCTTTTTATTACTGGAATAAAGATTCGATTGATTTTAAGGTTAAATATCCTTAACTTGTCAAATCTGTCCAAATTGATCTATCAAAATCATGTCATATTTCTCTTTAGAATTGATCCTAACATCTATATAGAAGTATAAAGGACCAAGAATATCAAAAGTAATTTTAAGAAAGATTAAAGTTGTAGACTTAAACTTCCTAATGTCACATACTTAGCTATAAGTCTATAATGTAGCAAAAAGACAATGACAGACATACAGATAACAGAACAGCATAGACAGTCCAGAACAACGCTCACATTCAGGGTCACGATTTTTGACAAATGTGCCACATCAATTCAATGGAGAAACAATAATCTTTCTAATAAATAGTGTTGAAACAACTGGATAACCAAATGCAAAACTAGAACCCTTTCACTTCACAGTATATAAAAACAGGAATTTAAGTTGGATCACAGTCTGAATCTTAAGAACTAAAATAGTAAAACTGGAAGAAGAGAAAATCTTGTGAATTTAAGTTAGGTAAAGATTTCTCAATATGAAAACAGAACCTGTAAAAAAATCTATTAAAATTTAGAAAGACATAAGACAAAATCCAAAAAAATCAAATGCATTTCATTTTTATGCTAGCTACATAAATGGGTTCCAAAAATGGATTTTATTCACTTACAATAGTAACCAAAACAATGTAAGATGTAGAATAAACTTTTAAAAGTATAAAACTTATGAATTTAAAACTTTAAGACTACTGAATGAAATTAATCCAGTTTTTAAAATGAAAAGTTGAACGCGAAAATCTTCAAATGAAATCAGTTAGATAAAAATAAGTCCCAGGATGGAAGAAAATATATGTAACTCATACATGATAAAGAAATGATATGCAGCATGTATTAAAATCTTTATAACTGAAGAATAAAAAGATAAAATAACCTTTAAATGGGCTAAAGATTTAAAGTTGCACACATGCATAATTAAGAGAAATAAAAACATGCCCAAAGTTTTATGCAAATGATATCTGTACCAACCCATAATAGCCAAAATTGTAAGCAAATCAAATACCCATCTACTGGTGAAAAGATAACCATATAATGGCAACAACCACCAAAAAAGCAATGGATTAATAATTCATGGGAATGACTGAATCTCAGAAACAACACCTAGTAGAAGAACCGAGACACAAGTGCTCAGACGGTACCATTTGATTTGTATATGAAATCTCTAGATTATAGATAGAGAAAGCAGATAATTTTTAACGAGAGAAGAAAATAGCAATGAGCAGGAAGGAATTTCACTGAGGTGATCAAATGTTGTAAAACTGCATTATGGTAATGTTTGCATAACTGAATAAAGTGATACAAAATCATCAAAATGAACATTTAATGTGGGTGAATTGCATGCTATGTTAATTATAACCCAAGCTGCAAAAAACCTGAAAAAGATCCACTTCACACAGAGTGACACATTGCTTTAAAATGAATCTAATGTAAAACAGTTAAGATAAACCTAATGTATCACCATTACTCTTTGAAGAATGCAAAAGTAGATAGTAGAAAAGTAGAAAGTTCACCTCTTTTATACACTGCTAATAGTAATACATGTTATAACTACTGTGAAAAAGATAAATAGTTCCTTAAGAAAATTACATACTCCACTACTAGTATACACAGATCTGAAATGAAAATGTATGTTCACAAAAATTGGTGTGCTCATAATATTTTCATAATAGCTAGAAGTCAGAAACACCATATGCATCCATACGGTGCATCCATATAACAGAAAATATCCATATAACAGAAAATTATTTAGCTGTAAGAAGGAATGAAGCACTAATATATGTTACAGTAACACAGATAAACCTTATTATGCTGAGTGAAAAAAGTCACTCACCAAAACTCATGTATTGTGTGATTCCATTTATTCAGAATGTTCCAAATAAGAAAATTAATAGAGATACAAAGATTAATGGTTGCCCACAGCTGGAGATAGAGAAAGACAAAAATGAAGAGTGTCTATTTCTTGATACAGTGTTCATTTTTAGGGCTGTGAAACTTAAAAACAACATGCTTTTGCATGCATTCCTATGTAAAAGTAAAAATCAAAATTAAAGAACTGAATACTTCAAATGTGTAAATTTTATGTTATGTGACTTACATCTTGATAAACTTATAAAAATAATTTGTATTTATTAAACATCAAAAGTAATTTCAGAGTGAAAAATTGGAGCTTTAATTTTATTGTTTGTTTTAAGCTTGCCTAATATTAATCTCAGTAATTTATTTAGCTAAATAGGGGATCAAGAGATGGAGGGAAAGACAGGGAGTCAAGGGAAATGAAATCATAAAAGGACTTAAAATCTATTATGTACATGCACCAATTTTCTAAAAGGAATGTAACTACAAACATGTACTAATAAAGTAACTACATGTTTACATTCCATTTACAAACAGAAAATAACATTTAAATACTCAAGAACAAGACATACCTAAGCAATGAAAGTAACATAAATTCAGCACATTCTATATAAAGAAAAATGCTTTGAAATACAGAACCTAAAATCTAAACAAATGGAATGACATACCACACTCACGACACAAAGAATTAAAATGAAAATTCTTAAACGGAACACATTCATTTAGTGTAAATCCAATTAAAATTCAAAAAGCTTTGTTATTCTAAAACGTAATGGAGCAGCAAAAGCCCACCACAGAAATACCATCCAACCACAAAAAGAATATAGTAAAAGACTTGCCTTAACAAATACCAAGGCTTATTTTTAAGCTCTAAAAATTATATTAGTGTACACCTGGGAAGGAGACTGATAAACTGACTGCTATCTTCACACACACAATTCATGATCTAATGGAGGGGGAACAGTGATTGGATCTTCACTGTCTGTGTTACTCTTCTCTTGTTGCTGAGACAAAATACCCATGCCCAAAATTAAGGAAAGAACGGTTTATTTAGCTCAGGTTGTAGAGGTTTCAGCTCATAATCAGCTGGCTCCAAGGCAGAGTGGCACATGAAGAGGGCAACAGTTTATGGTGGTAGAAGACAGCAAAGCAGCAAGAGCAAAGAAGAGGGGAGCAAGCCTCTTTTCCTTCCTTGTATTATAAGCAGGATCAACTGCCCACATCATCTCCATTCCCTGCTCTTGCAGGGGCTCAGGATGTTTGAAAAATGAGCCCTTTGGACCTCTGCTGAGTCACTTAGTTAAATTTCTAATTCTCAGATGGACACAATGGATCAACTGTAACACTACGCTACGTACAAAAAAAAAAAAAAAAAAACACCTCCACAGAGATAAAATTTTAAATAGGAACTCAAGTTTTTAACATTTCGAATAAGAAAATATGCTTAAGAACTCTAGGGTAGCTGTTCTGAAGACATAAAAGAAAAGGCTAATAGATTAAACTGCACTAATATTAAAAAATTCTCAGACTTTTATGAAGAAAAATTCCATGTTGAACTGTACCCGTACAAAAAAAGGTGGTCAAAATGTTTGCTATCTAGAATATGTATGTGTTTGTCCTGTAACATTTTATTCGAAACTGCAGAGGATAACCCAAATAACAGGCGTCAGAGCTCAAAGAGGATGAGACAGGTGTCCACAGGGAAATGAAAGAAATGGGTGTACACAAGGAAGCAGAGCCCGAGATTTAATTCTGTACTGTACTTTTCTGTATGTTATTATTTTTAAATTATAAAACATTTTAAATTTGGCTGTGCAGTACTGTATATACAGCTTTAAGTCTATAATGGCTATAATACCTGCATACATACTAGCAGTGAAAAATCACATGAAAAGATGTTCGACCTCCTTTGCAATCACAGAAAAGTAAAGTGAAAACAGAATGCCATTTGCATCTACTAAATTGAACAACGTTAAGAAAGCAGACAATTCCAAGGTTTGACAAGCATATGACCAAATGGAAACTTCTGATACATTACCAGTAGAACATACACTGGTCTAAGGATCCCAGAAAACAATCTAGCACGTCTCATACAACTGAACATACTCTACACGTTTACTCTTGAATATACATCCTAGGCTCTTACACATGGGCACCAGATTACAAATAAAAGAACGCTGAAAACCACAATGCTTGTAACAGCTGTACACACACACACACACACACACACACACACACACACAAACACCTTGGATTGCAAACTTGTTATATGAGTGTTCCACAAGATAGGAGAGATAACATTTCTAATAAATTTTAACTTCATAAATGAACAACATTGTACAACATTAGTAGTACGTGATGGTGAATGTCATAAGATCACAACTGAACCAATGGTTCTTCCTCTTGTATCTCTGTCTGTCTGTATCTGTCTCTCTCTCCCCCTCCTTCCCCCTTTTGCCTTTTGCTTTTTCTTTCTCTCCAGGATAGTGGATGATCATCTCCCAAAAGCAACAGGTTATCGTAGGAGATCATACCTCCAGAGAAGGAGGGGAGAAAGACAGAGGAAGTCCTCACTTTAGAGGAGGTTAGGGAGATGTGTGAAATGTGGAAAACTGAAAATTTTTAGAAAAGCACCATCTGAATGAGATAAGGCTATAGCAGTATGAGTGATGAATCTGTTTAACAACAATACAATGTCATATTTCCTCAAAATCCTCAAAAGGAGGCAAAAGCAAGTGCCACTGGATAGGTTCCTTGTTAAAGTGGCATGAAAAGAAAAGAAATTTCTTAGATCCAATAGCAGTGATTCCTTTAGCAAAATTGTCTACACAATCACCCTCCTCTCTTGTCTTTCTCACACCAGGCAGAACGTTTTCAAAGGTAAGAGCAGCTTAATTTATTTATTTTTCTTTGCACCTATATTTTCCTTATTATTTCACATTATGTTACAGTACTGTAATCACTTTTATGTAAACATTTTGGAGCTGTGGAATGAATCACCTGAGTTTCCATTATTTCTTATGAGAAAATTCACTTTAATATATAAGTATTTTGGATTACAAGAATGTTTCTGGAATGCATTATGCTTGCAAACCACGGTTTTATTGTACAGTATATTATGTACTAGTGTGTAACACATATGTATGTATAGTTAAGACAATAGCAGACATATCAAAAAAAAACCACGTAAACAAAAGTATCCAACAAAATTCTACCTATCCACTCACAGGAGAACACATAAAGTCATACAGTGAAATAACAGCCAGCAATGAAAAGAAATGAGTTCTCACTACATAAACACTAAGAATAAATTTTTTTTAAATGATAAACGAAAAGAAGACAGTCTGAGGAGAACCGAGAATGCCAACACTTTCACAAGTTTAACCAAAGCATAAAATTAAACAGCATATTATTTTAAGTATCCACAGAAAAAACACTACTCTTACGAAGAAAGTACGCAACGCTAAACGAAAGAGAGTGAGGTCGGGGGGTAGCTGGAGCCAGGACAGCGCTGCAGTCTTGAAGAAGCCAACGTGGAGGCAGCCTCTTCCAGTGCCCTGTTAGGGGGCAGATTCCTGGGAGATCTCTTTAACGTTCTGCCTCATAATTCAAAATTGGTTGAGCATCTTTAACTTAAAAATTTGAAATTGCTTCAAAACCTGAAACGTTTTGAGCACCAACATGATACTTGAGCGTTTCTGATTCTGGATTTTTGGATTAAGGATGCTCAGTCTATAAGTCTATGCAAATAACCCAAAACTCAAAATCTTTAAAATCTGAAACACTTACACCCCAAGCATTTTGGATAAAGGATTATCAAGTGTAATTCTGGTTGCATCCAGTATCACTTGTAAAAAATAAGCACCTACTATGTGACAAATCATTCTTTCACAAGAATCTTATTCGGGAAAGCATCTCAGCCATTTTCACCCATGAATATATACTAACTGCTAGGCAATGGATTTTTCTTATTCTTTTTTGAAAAATACAAACAAAAGTGTATATAAAGGAATACGAGCTCTTTCAAAAAAAAAAAAACCACACAGAGAAAAATGCGCAGCTTTTCCAATCAAAGGATGAAGCTAATTGATTATCATCGCTTTAGTCTCAAAACTAGTGTAAATATTTACTAACCTACTGCAAATTTCTGAACTGTCTTATGAATACATAATCACTTTGCCAAAATTACCTAACACAAAATATTCAGGCAAACTGAAGCAATTTTAATTAACAAAAATTTTTTCAATTAATTTAGCTTCATCTTATGTGTTACATCAAACTAAAATGAAAATAGATTCACTCACCTGATGGAAATCAGGTAGTTTTCCCTTTTTAAAATGATGCTTGCCTAGGGAATATGTCATGTCATATGGCAATAAAACAAAATAATTCATATTTTCTTTCAGGAATAATAATATAAATAGTGTAGTGGTTCTTAATTACAAACTGAAAATAAATATTTATTCAAAGCAAATGCGGTCCAACTGTAGAGATTTAAAATAGCTTAAAATAGAAAAATCATGCTCTAAACCTAACAGTAGTCTAAAAGTGCCGTAAGTTCCCATCCAAAGAAAAGAAAAAGAGGAAGGAGAAAGCAGGAAGGAAAGCAGACAAGCGGAGGTCCCCAAGGCCAAATAAACTCAGGAGACGATGGGTTAAACAAGTTATTATAGTTCCCGCGTATGTGTACAGATGTGAGACTGCAGCTAGGAGACATTACCATTTATTCAGTATGTTCCTGTCCATCTTAGAAAGTCAGACTAGATTCCAGGGAGGAGGAGTCAGTGATGGTTTAAGTCAAAGGGGTTTGATTTTTAATTCAAAGTGACTAGTTATTAAGAAGGCCAAAATTATAACTATTTAAAACCAGAACAGTTCAAATTCTCACTGCAACAGCCTAGTGCACCACAATGCTTTCTCGTGTCTTATAAATCTGAAAGTTTTATCAAGTCTTCATGCCATCAAATAATTTATTTGGGATACAATGGAACCAACACGGAAGATTTAGGGGTGGTTGGGGAAGTCAGGGTCTGGTTATACAGTTCAGGCTGGCCTGGACTCACTATGTGGCCCAGACTGGCCTCAAATTCAAGGCAATTTTCCTGCCTCAGCCTCCCAAGTGCCAGGATTACAAACGTGCTCCACCACCCCTGGCTCTCACAGAATCTATTTTTAAAAATTATCCAACTTAACTCTATACTTAACATAATGTCTAAAACATATATGGCAACTATAATTTAATCAGTTGTCAATTTGAAAAATTATTTGGATGAAGTATGACTCTAAAAAACTATGTAAAACCACTGAAAAAAAGTAGAGATTTCTCTCAAGAATCTCATATCCTTCAACAGTAAACAAAAAGAATAAAAATTATTTTGCTAGCAAAACTTTAACACAGTCCATGAATCAGTTTTACAGAAAACTGTAGTCTGGGGAAGACACATGATCATCTTAAGGCTGAGTATATATTGACTTCAGGTACAATCTTTACTTCCTCCTGCCCTCCTCTGCCTCTTCCTCAAGGTGCTACACATATAGGAGAGACAGTAGATCCATTAATTAAGAGTTAAGCCATAGACAGTAAAAAAGGTATGTGATGCAATAACCTGTTTTTAAAAAATATAAAAGTCTTTGACTACTCAGAGATTCAGAACATGGTTCCTATAAACAATGATCCATATAGAAAGTTGAAAAACTAAAACTATCATCTTTGCAACACTTTACCTAAGGAAAGTCAATTGTATAAACACTACTCAAAGATATTTAATCCCCAAATTCTAACATTAATAATTGCATCAAAAAATAAATTCAGAAGTATATTCTCCAAAGGGATTAGCCTTTCAATGCCCAATGATCCATTTTTGGAATCTCCATAGCAATGGAATATAATGAAATATGTTCTCTAAAAATTCTTTTCTTTGAATGTTTCTAGGTAATGTATATGAATTCCATGCAAAAATTCAAAACATTTCAATCTTTAGCATAAATGAGTTAAAATTTACTGTATACTACGTTAATAGGAATAGTATTAAATGCCAGCATTTAATTCCTACATTTCTCAAAACAATCTTTTAAGTTATTCCCATTTTATAAATTCAAAAATCAATTATTAGAGGGATAAGGTGGTTCGTCCAAAATCAACCTCCAGAAAGTACGCGACAGGATTTACACCAAGATTACCTAGTGCTGATCAAAACCACCACACCACAGTATCTCAGTGTCAACTTCAATCCATTTAGCTGTAAAACTGTTTTGATTCAAAATATGCTATCCTGAAGACTTGAGCCCCAAATATACTGCTATGTTCTAATGATGACTCTCAACACAGAATATAAGTTTTAAAATTAATGGGTTGTTTCTGATTGCTGTGATTAACTTTTATAAAGCAGACACAAGTAAGTACCAGTTACTGATGACAGAGCCACATCAAACATTGTCTCAATAAATGATTTATCAAGCAGATATCCAAATTACAGACTAGGTTCACAGAAGGCGAGCAACTTGAAGGTAGGAAGTAAATGATCTGGGATTCAAACTCAGGTCAGTTAGTTTCTGTAGTGCACTCCACAGATACTCCCCGATAAAGGCTCCATCGTGTTATAATTGTCTTGCTTAACAAGTATCCTTCTTGACCCATGAAAGATGGACAGTCCATTTATAATTCATTGGTAAAATATGAACTCTATGCTATGCTAAAGACACAAATATAGTGGCCCTGAAGCAAGGCCAGCAGATCGCTGTAGCTGCTGGTTTCAAATAGGAGCCTAAAGAGAATTCTTTCTGTGGTCTGTTGGCCATTTCAGAACTTTGGAAATGGAATGGTCAATTCATCAGAAAGAAATAGCAGGTGAGTATGGCGGACTTTGGGGGGCCTGAAGGGGAGAGACCCTGGCACCTCAGGACCTGCACCATGTGGGTGACTCGGGGTGCCAGGAGAACAAGGAGCTCCTCCCCTCTCTGGGGGGCAGCTGAGAATGTGGCCGACTTTTGGCAGCCTGAAGGAGAGAGACCCTGGTGTGTCGGGACCTGCACCGTGAGGTTGACTCAGGGTGCCAGGAGAACAAGGAGCTCCACCCCTCTCTGGGGGGCGGCTGTGAATGTGGCAGACTTTCGGCGGCCTGAAGGAGACCTTGGCGCATCGGGACCTGCACCGTGCGGTTGACTCAGGGTGCTGGGAGAACAAGGAGCTCCACCCTTCTCTGGGGGCAGCTGAGAGTGTGGCAGACTTTCAGCAGCCTGAAGGAGAGAGACCCTGGCGCATCGGGACCTGCACTATGCGGCTGACTTGGGGTGCTGGGAGAACAAGGAACTCTTCCCGTCTCTGGGGGGCAACTGTGATCCTGCCTGCGTGTGGGCTGAGAATCAGACATCTCATGTCGTGCTGTCCCCCATCCCGTGTCCCCCCTCCCCTTCCCCTCTGCCTAGCAAGTGGGAGCCAGTGAACTACACATCTTCTGAAAAGATTGGGTATGTGATTTAGTATGAGCTCTCCATATGCAAGGATAAGGACAACTATTTGGAAGAAAACAAGAGACAATATGACAGATAGTGAAGATCTCTGGTTGTCTAGCTTTTAAATTTATGCTTTCTTATGTCCCATTCTATTCTGTTTTGTTGTGTTTAATTTTACTCTCTTTTAAAATAAAAAAAAAATTAAAAAAAAAGACACAAATATAATTACAAGTCTTTGCCAACCACACTAGCCTTTCTGAGTAAGAATGTTTTTCTAGGGTAATCCAGCCTATGGCAATTTCTATTGGCAAACTCACCAAATATACTGCTTCTGTTACCATCAGGATATAAACACCCTGGATTTTTCTTATTGGAATAAAGCCTGTTACAATTTTTTTGCAGAAAGATCTCCAGGACTTTTTAAATATCAAAGAGCTGAGGAAATGTCAATACTTTAAAATAAATCTTGACCCAGTAAAAACTGGCACAGGGCCTTTTATTTTCTTGCAGTCAGCAAAACTACAAACCTACAAAAATTCAAACAGTAGTTAAGGGCATGCATTTTTGAAATATTTCCATATATGGTGAGTCACTTCCAAACTCAGTCTACACTGAAGTTTTCTTTTTTCAACCTGGATATGTTGGCAAAGATTGCTTTAAAACCCTATAACTGTCATATGATGAGAGGAAAATCAAGGCTATGTGGAACTACACTAATTATTTTCTCTAAAAACTGTTTTCCATGGGAGAAAGAAGATGAGTATTCTCACTGACTCTGAAGGACTGCTTCATTCTATAGTACAAACAAACTCAGGAACTACAGTACTTAACCCTGTACTAGTCCAGACCTCTGTCAAACTAAAAAAGGCAAAAAATGTAGTTTAGTAAACGAGTATGACAAGAGGAGAGTAAAAAGGAATGGAGAATTGGGTCCGCAGGTGGAACTACCATACACTTACACAAAAAATTCACTGAGCTCACAAATATAAGTGTTTGACTATTGAAGTCATATTTCAATAAAAATATTTTTAAAAATTAAAGGGCTCTATACATTATTACACATTTTCAAAAGAATTACTTAAAATCAATTGCTGTTCTGAATTTACAAAAAAATGTGTCTACTTAATTCTTCAACTACTTTCTTTGTAGGTTCTTTTGAATAATAGTAACCAACCTCTCCAATTCTGAAATTATATGATGAAGTTTCATTAAGGGATAACTCACAGTGACCTCCTCCTTATAACTAAGCTGAAAGTTTGCACTTTAAATATTTAATTCTAACACTTAACTCTTATCTTCAACTTAAAAAAATAATTAAATTCTACAAAAATGTAGATTTTTAATAATTTCTTTTATGAAGTATATATAGTAAAAACTAAATTAATATTTAGTCTTCCTTTATAAGTTCCTTTATAGTCCTAATTTGCTTATTTAAATTCTTTATTTCCTATTACTTTTCCCTATAACTGAAAAGAGGAAAAGAAAATGTTCCATTGCTAATAGTGAATAATCTTGAACATAGAGAATTTCTATTTTAAAAGTTCAATACAATATGCTGCAGAACAGCAAAAAGCTATATTCACCCAATTCTGGAAATTCAAACTGCTGGAAAGTGTTTAAGGAAATTGTAAGAGCTGGGGATTTAGCTCAGCAGTGTAAGTGCCTGCGTGGCAAGCATGAGGTTGTGAATTAGATCCCCGGTAAGAAAGAAAAAGAAAGAAAGAAAGAAAGAAAGAAAGAAAGAAAGAAAGAAAGAAAGAAAGAAAGAAAGAAAACTGTAAGATTTATCTGTGTTACACCTTATGAATATTTATTAATCATCTAAATATGTATTTAATGAACTTCACCTACTCATTACATCTTTTAAAAATATTTATTTATTTATATATGCTTCTTTCATCTGTTTCTATTTCAAGACAGCAGACAGCTAGCAGAAGTTTTTAAAAAGGAAAAAGACACAGGGAAGGTATAAAGTTTTACATTAAGAAAGAACCTCTATGAAGAGGTCTTGGAGTACGCTATGCCTAAATCTGCACACTACCGAAGTTTCGTATATTAACTTTAACCCCAGTGTCACCATGTATAAAGGTGGGCCTTTAGGGATTAGGTCATGAGTGCTATGTCCTCAGAAATAGGATTAAAGTCCTATAAAATAGGCCTCAGGAGCTCCCTGATCCCTTCCGCTATGTAAGGCTGCAGTTAGAACATGGCTGCTTTAGCGCAAGAAGGCCTTCACTAGAACTGAGATTCTGCCTCATGGCCTTAGACTTCCTAGCTCCAGACCTGTTGTCTGGAGCCAATCTATAGGATGTTGTTACAGCTGCCCACACAGGCTAACACAGAAATTCAAAAGCACATAGTAGGTAAGTTTACTGACTAATGGTTTCCATCATATCCTTCCTTCCTAGTAACCAGGTCACATATTACAAAGTCTACAAGCAACTCAATTATAAGACTACACCAACCTAAGCACAGTGATAATTCAGAGAGAGAACTCAGAAGATAAATGTTTGGCAGAGCTAGGTGCCTGGTTAAATATATCCGTGAATCTGAAAATGGGCCTACGGAAATACAGATAGCTGATTTCTGTGTTATAAGTTAGACTTTTCATGGGTAAGGACAATTTTAGGAATGTTTGAATATTTCATATAATTTATATTGCCTTAAGTAAACAAAAATCTTAAATATCTCATTTTCAAATGAAGGTTTTCTTGAAAACAGTCCTAGACCTTTTCAATAGAAGTAAAATGTAAATACCTTACATGATCAGAAACTATAAAACTAGTCTGCAATCTAAACCAGAATTTTTACTTGCTTACACAAAATTCATATTTATCAAGACTAAAATATATTTCCCTTCTCTGTGGGAACTATGTCAAGCTAGTTTATCAATACCTAACAGTTAAAGAAAAATTATCAATATAAAAGTCTTATTTTCCTATCACTGCAAAGGCTTGACTACATTTTTTTAATGGAGCAATGAAACAAAATATAATACCTTCTGGATGTCTGTCTCCCCAGAGTTAAAATAACGAGTCCTGAGAATAAAGTTCTGAAATAACTCACGATCCAAACACTCCCTGGAAATTAAGAAAAATATATGTTACTTCAAGTGTATAACTCAAATAATTGCACAACATGTTTAAACAGAATTTTCAAACTACTAAACTAAGTTGTCTCAGAAAACAACAAAAAAGATGTACTGCCAGATAAAAAGTATTACTATACATCCTTTCCTTCAACATAGCTACTGGTCACATCAGATGAAACAACTGATATTACAGAGTTATAAAAATATAATTTAGCGTTACACTAATATAAAAACTAACACTTTTTTTTTTTACCCTGTTTGGTACCAGGGATCAAACTCATGACCTCACACTTGCCAGGTTATGCACTTATGCTGCTGAGCTATATCGCCAGCCCTGTCATCTATTCTTGAGGATATGAGAAGTTAATGTGAAAAGTAAAGAGGAATTTCCATCAAGGTTTCTAGGAGAAAGAGCATTAGAATTATTTGGTATCACTGCAGAGTTGGAAATACCTCATTTTTCTCAGACAAATAGAAACTGAAAACGTTAAACTAAGAATGAGAGCCCTCCTAGACACATGTGAAAGTCCACACTTAGAAAAAGAGATTTTGGTAAACTAAAACACTTTGATTCTACAATGATTAAAGGCACTGTATATTGATCAATAGGCCAACAAACAGAGAAGGTAGCCAGGGACAGAGAAAGATACACACTTCCTGATTCCATTAAGCTAGCATTCCATTTCTATCAGCCGCTGTATTTATATCTGACTTACCCTGCTAGAACCCTCAGTTCCTAAACCATAGCCTATGATCAGTTCGCACAGGTTATACTTTTGACTAAAACAAACCCATAAACCTGAATTCTAACCTCCCAAAATAAAGTAACTATTTTTCATTGCCATTTAATTTTACCGTACTTCTTCAGGTACCCTATTTCTTAAATCTGGTGGTTTTCCAACATGCTAGCTAAGCACACTCTTCAACCACTATGCTACTAGGCTGCTTTCTCTGTATCTTGCTTATTGCTACTTTCCTATCCTTCTTTGAATCTCCTAAACCCACACCATGATGCACAGCATAGGGATGATGCTCAGGAAGCCTCTATTAAATTCAATTAGCATATTAAAGTAACATATTAAAGTGAAAATAAATACTGTAAGATGAAAGACTGCAGTTATATGAACCAAGCATAGTGAAAAACACTTGTCTTTCAATTACTGCTTACCCATACATCCACACTCACTCACTACTCTCAGTTTTTCAATAGGAAGACTCCTAGTATCTATGTCAGTGCTCAGCCTCTACACACAATCAACGCCATGGCAGGTCTCCCTGCTGCTCAGGTGATTAGGGACTCAAGTTCCCCACATTCAGAGGTCCTGCTCCAACTGAAATGGTAACTGGACCCTAACAGGAACCCTCTACAGACATCAGTAATGCCACAGCAGGTCTATCAAACACATGGATAAACCAGAGACATTTGGCATTCAAAACTAAGAGCGGAATGTCCCCAAGACCTTAGAAATCGACAGACACATCTCTTTAAAATAGAGTTTATAAGTAGAGAGAAGACAAAACCAAATAAACAAAAAAAGAATAAACAAAACAAACAAAAACCCTGAAGAGAATTCCAAGTGATGGGGGGGGGGGAGCATTATCATTTCCGATTAGGACATTACTTTTTCAGCAGCTAAATAAAAACATTACCGAATCATTTTATGTAATAAAACTTAACCTTAGTTTGACCTTCCTCATAAAGCAAACAAACCTCTCCATCCAATAAGGTTCCATCTGAACTATGTAAGATGATAAGTAATACCTTAATTGCATTCATTTACATGACTTTGAAACTATTCTGGGCTGAAGTCACTGACTGCAAGGTCACAGAACACAAAAAAGTAGAATGTAAGCAATTTACTGAGGAGAAGTGATTCACTTAAAACTGTGGGAGCACCTTCTCCACCCCTGTCAAGAGATACCAAATGCCTCATGCAATCAACAGGTGCAGACAGCTCTACTTCAAATATATCACATACATACAGACACATTCAATTTATAAATATATGTATACTACTAAGAATACATATTTAAATAAGTTCATCATATATTGTGGTTTTCTTATTAAATCAATATGACTATATAGATTTTAAAATCTGAATTAGCATGCAAAACAAAAACACAGAATAGGGTTATTATTTCTTCATTGTTTCATAAAAATTTTTAAAACCTCAGGCTACTGAGCTGTATTTTAGGAAAACAATTACAATTGGGATATTTTAAGCATATTAAGAGCTTCTGCTTTTATTTTTTATAATTTAAACAAACATAGTTTAACTAACTTGCTTAAAGAAACATGCTTGCAATGTCTCAAATCCAATAATACCACATTAGTAAAAGGAAATACAATATATTAACAGACATTACCATATTACAGGGGACAACATATATTCCTCAAAACCTCCCTCAGAATATATCAAGAAACACAAGAACAAGTTAACTCTAGAAAATGCTTAATCTTTAGTCAATGCAATTTTACACAAACTAAATATTACATCATTTTTTCAATGAAGAAAGAAGTCCAAGTTCAGGTTTAGACATATTTCAATCTCAGGTGATCATAGTAAATTCCACCACAAAGTATCTGTGCATGTTTTATTGCCTATATTTTTAAATTTATATATTCTAACTTTTGTATTTTTAAGATTATGATGGCTGGGGGCACTTTTGGGGCCTAGCCAATTCTTAGAGATAGCAAAGGGCTCTGCCCCAGCTGCTTTGATATGCACACTAATCAGTCCAAACCAGCATTCATCCATCTGGCCAATGCAATGCAGGAGGAGGCCATATTTTTCTACCTTCATATCAACCACCGGCCAAGTTCCAAGCAAATTAGGCACCATCCCTACATTTTAGAGTTTACACACCAACTGCTTACTTAAAGCTATCATTACTGCCATACGCCTATAGTTCATTGTTATTATCTGTCTGTTCTTTACTCAAACTAGTTAACCCTAATTTTAATCACCCTGCCACACATTGCCCTTCCCTGGAAATTCAATAAAAGCCACAGCCTAAGCTTCACCACAGCTCCTCCTGTGCAGTGCTGGCGTTTTCCCACATTGCCCTGCATGGCAAGCCACGCCTCCTAGGACCAATGAGACTCGTCTCTGCTCATGACTGCACCTGGCTAACCACAGAGAAGAACACAGAACCGTGTGTGTGTGTGTGTGTGTGTGTGTGTACGTGTGCCTCTCTTCTTTTCCCTTCTCCCTTCCCCAGGAGGCCAATGTACAAAATATAACACTTTTAAAAAGATAACATACCCTTCTCTTGTAAAAGAGATGACTAAAGAAACACTGCAATTCTGACAGCATAATTAAATTGTGGACTGACAATACTGTTCATATAACATAAAAGAATAAGGCAACTCAAACTGTAAGAAACAACTGAAAAAAACCTCCATAAAATTTGAAACACCTGCTACAGAATATGTTAATGCAAGATTTTATCTGGGAAATATTTTGCTTCCTCCCTCACCTGTTTCCTTCACCCATCATGCATGCAATTCCATAAACAGCAGTTATCCCCCATTGTAAAACAGTTGACGGTTAAAACAATGAGCCAACCGAGAAAGTACAATATTCCATAACTGACATTTACTGCATTGGCCTTGGACTTCTAATCTTTACCAGACGGGCACACAAATCAATCCATCAGCTCATAAAGGTGTGCTTTTTTAACCTCTAAAACAGATGGGATTGGCCAGAAGTGTCTGGCATGTCAAACTGCTAATCACTGCTGCCCTTTGCACAAAATAACCCACTTAAGTTGAGGCATGGTTGCACTGTAACCGACATTAGTCTGTGGGAAACCCATTTAACTGTCACACACTCCTGCCACTCCTGCTCTCCCTTAATTAAGCCTAATGCCTTATGCTTTGACCTTTTGTTCTAGCCTATTAACCCTATCTAGTACAAGTTCAATTATGTTAAACTAAAAACTTTGCTGTAAAATATTAAATGCCAAGCTCAAAAAATCATAAGGAATGTCCTCCCAGCCTTAAACTGTATGCACACTGATATTCAATGCATTTAAAAATAAAACCTTACTTTCAAAGTAATGCTGATTCTTACAGAGTTGAGAAAAACCAAACTGTCATTCAGGACCAACCTCCTTATTTTACAAAAGAAACTGAGACCCGAAAACATTAAATGATTTGTCCATTTCATTGCTTTTCCACAGCAAAGACATGCTAAAACCTATCTAATCCTTAGCTCTAATTCTTATTCTCCATAGTGTCTCTGATTAATAGTTAAACCACCCAGCACTGTATTAAGGACACTAACGCTTTCACCACAAATTACTACCTTTCAGCATCCTTTAGAATATTGTTACACAAACAGTCTAAAGCAAAACAAATAGTGACTTTAATATAGTTTAGATGTAATTTTTCTGTTCTCCTCTCACACACCAAAACTTCCTACACCCTCACTACTTCTTTTCCCTTTTTAAAAGTAATAATGGTCATTGAGAATTACTAAACCCTACAAAACTCATAAGGCAATATGCATATATATATATGTATTTTTCTTTTCTGGTGCTTCATTGAAACATTCACACTAGAGCCAATGACATAAGAGAAGGACAGCAGTTACAACCTTCTACTTATCTTCACTGGAAAAATTCTCAGCTGCAGACCTTGCAAGTTAAGCCTTTCTTAATACCTATAGGTATATGGATTACTGTTTATATTGACCAGAATTATTTTTAAAAAGTGAAAAAAACTGTATACTATAAAGTCAAACATGGTACAAATATGCTATCATCACAAAAGTATTTTAGTTTTATCACATAATAATGTAAGCTATTATTTATCCTCCCATTTATTTCATACAACTAGAAAAAAAACCTTTTTACCACTCTCATTGTAACACAAGAAGTGTCAGCAACATAAAACTTATAAATTCCGTGGCTACTATGAGGAAATGAATATCAAAATTAGATTTTCAAAACATTTAAAATACAATTTTAATTTTATATGTATGGTTGATTGGGGCCCACTTTTACCTATTTTCAATATAACCAATGTTACTAGATTTTGCTTTTATCAACCCTGAGCCTTATGGGTTTAAAGTAACCTCCATTAAATGGTATATAACACTGCAAAAGCAAGATTATTCAGAAATGTGATTAAAAAATGAATAATCCCAATGAAAGAATGTACTGCTTTGCAGGACAGGTGAGATATTGTTATAGGGTTTCAAATTTTTTTAAAAAGTGGTTATTAGAATGACACCTTCACAGGACAGTACGCTCAGGAGGAATACAGACAGGCACATAAAATGTATAATAATTGGATTGATAATTGGCCAAGGTAAATAAACACTTGTAGCAGGGCAAGGATCAGTACATTTAGTCTGATTCACCCTTTTCACTGCAAAGAATGTGCATCTCAGTAAGACAACATCCCTTAGATACAAATTTTAGTTTATCCCATACAAATAAGTCTGGTGTCTGCTGGGGAATCTAACCACAGAAAAGCTGCACTACCATAGAGAAAAGTCATGGACTCTAACACACCGGCCAACACTGATGAACAATGAAAAGAGAGAAAACTTAGTACTTACAACAAGAGCCAGTGAAAGCACAAAGCAGAATATACCACAAGAATAATGTGCTCATTTTTCTACCCTTTAAGCATTAGTTCATTAGCTTCTTCTTGTTTTGCTGTAATTCATAAGCATGTGAATACACAGAAAAATATGTGAGCCATAAGAGATGTTTTTCCAATTTACAAAAGATAACCACTGCCAAGCACCCAGAAAGTTATGTGTGATGAAAAATTCTGTCTTTACAAAGCAGGAAACTAGGTTAAAGTTATTTTAAGAGCATCTATTAAAATCAGTGCCATAAATATCCATATAATTCATATCTGTTAACATATGAAAATAAGTCATTTAGAAATTTATTTCCATTTCAATATAATTTTTATTTTCTGCTGTATTAATGGAGTTGAATACAGTAACAATCTAATAATCTTAGGAATTCACTTCTAGGAAAGAACAAATCCTAATTTTTGAAATACAATAAAAGGGTTTCTGGTAACCCTTCATCCTTTTATCTTACCATGGTTTGAATTACCAGTGATTCTTAATGCTTTAACATTTAAGGTTACTGAACACCAACATTAACTGTAGCTACATAGGCATGAAATTTGAAGATGCCTCCACCTCCCTAAGTAGTAAAATCCAATCTACTTAATTAATTAATTAATTAATGTAGCTACTAGAAGTAAAACTAGGGAAAACTGCTTAAAAGGCTGTGAAACATTTTGTCTCATCTTCTTACCAAAAAAAGAATTTAAACATCACCCCCAGAGATTCTGCTAAACATATTGTTTGACATAATTTGTGTACTACTGAAGAAATTTTCTATTATAAAGCATACTGTTTCAAGTGTTAATTAATTATGTTACTAGCAGTTAGTTTGAACTTACGTTTCAAAATTAATACGGAAAGATGATACATTTTTAAGGATACAATATTATTCCTTTTAGAAGTGCTAATTCAAAGACAAAAAATTCAAAACAGTATTATTCATGAATTATACATATTAATAACTTATATATAAACATATAATGGGTGCAAGTTTGACCTAAATGAGCTAGATTTTCACCAATAATTGGGCTTGTACAGTTCAATTCAACCAGTGTTTACAGACAGGCTTATATGTGCCAGGCACTAACACACTGACAATACACTGATGCATAAGATCCTACTCATGGAGTTTACCGTCTACTAAAGACAGCAGACAAAACAAGTGTAACTGCTACAATCAGGGAGTATGCAAAACTGAGAGAGAAAAAAAAGCGGATCTTGTTAGAAGCTGGAGGACTGCAGGACGGCTTTCAGAGCTCTTGCTCCCTGTCCCATGAGCAAGAATATTCCTTTCCAATTGCTTCATCCAGCTCCCGCACACGAGCAGTCTATGGCCCACTAACGGGTCACAGTCAGGTTTTCCTTCTTAGACGTCTTCTAAGGAATTTCCACCCAAGTGCACATGGTTCAGGCACATTACCACCACTGGTCTATGCCATGTCACCTCATTTATTACCTGTCCACAACAGACTGCAGGAGTGGACTCCAAAACTTCTGCTTTATGTTCTCAACTGAATCAAAAGGCACAAGTTTGGAACACTACTCCTCACGTCTGGTTGCACCAGTCAACTATAAGTGCCTGACTCTGTGACTCAACAGGTAGCAAGTCCCCCTATAAATTTTTAAACAGAACTCAAAACCTATAGCACATGGAAAATAAAGCAGCTTCATGACATACACAGATTTGTACACTGTAACATTTCTTTTTTAAAATACTCAGCCTAGAAATCATATTCCAAGCCCTAAAAATTTTCAAATGAATCCTAGAATTGTAAGAAAAAGAGAGGGGCTTGAATCAGGGTAACTAGGATGGCCTATTCTCATTTCACTTCTCAAAATCTTAGCTTGGATTTTACCTCTGGATCCACCGCCAAAGCTTATAAATTACTTCTTAACAACTGGTACATGAACCCTTCTCTCTGAGTTTATCTCACCAAAAGTAGACACAAAGTATATAATAAATCAAGATTTGACTTCATAAATTGGGAACCTGTTAACTGTAAGACTTCTAAAATTTATTTAAATTCTTACGTGCTTAATTTCCCTTGTACAATGCATACAATAACTGTTTTTGAACTGTTTAAAATTAACGACAATAACAAAAACTATCAGAAAATAAGTAATCTTTTACTCAGCTCTATCACATGGATTTCCTTGGTAATTAAAACAAAACAAAAAAAAAAGAGGTGAAAAAGTGTGAAATTAAGGGAAACCAGGATACAAGAAACAAAAATATAGAAAGGAGGAAAATTAAAAAGGAGGAAAAGAAAAAAAAGAAGAAAATTGGCATAAGGGTTAAGTATTTCTCACTATTTGATCGTACTCTACACTTTAGCACAAGCAAGATTTTACTATAAACTAACTTATTTGATAAAGGGGGAGAAAAGCAAGATGCCTTTAAGACAAGTGTGCATAGATGTACAGCATCCAGAGATTTTATCAAATTCCCATGAAATCTAAAAATCTAACATTCTATGAAGTTAATTTATAAAGTCCAAGCAAAAGAAAATTCAAGACATAAAGAAAAATAAAATGAAGACAATGCATTTTCATTCAAGTCAGTTAAGAATTATCAGGGTATGTAAAAGTAGTTTTCCAGCAAGTGAACTATGCATTGCCTTGACTTTTTTTCTCAATAATATCAAACATCTAAATGCTGGGAAAAAACCAGATGGTAAATTAAAAACTCTCATTTCAATCCTTCTGGTTGGCACCAGAAATTCAGTATATTTCAAATAATTTTTTAAAAGTCATTGACGGGTTAGAGAAATCATATAAATATATGTCTGAAACGGAGCATTTTTTCCCAGATTGTTCACTTCAACAGTTTCTCTCTCATTTGGCAAAAATGCAACATATTCTCTTAATAAAACAAAGATGAAAAATATTTCCTTTATAGCTTTCACACAAATCTTTTGTTTTCCAACATTTACTTGGCATACAAAATCTAAACCAGACTAGTAAATATTACGTACATGTACCTTAGCACTTATCTTGTCTCCAATACAGTTTTAATTTGCATTTTTCAATGTTTAGGGAACTTCTCACCTAGAGTGTCTGGGTTCAAAATTCCATAAATTTTAAATGAGGTAAGTAAAAAGAGATAAAGAGGTTTATAACTCCTTTTCTCAGGGCCTCAACAATAAAAGCACACGGCTGGTGTGCACGTAAAAATATACTATGTGCTACAAACCTCCCTAACTCAAAAGTCTCCTTTTTCACCAAAGTCTACCCCCAAATGACGGCAACTCCTCCTTACTTCTCTACTCCTGCTTCCTTCCAACCCATCACAAATGCATTATCAATTTTTTCTTTATATTACCAAGACCAGTTTATTACCTTAGCAGAGTCTTTAACAAAATTATTGTGGGTAAAGATAGGGTAATAAAAAAAAATCATGTTAAGAAAAGTAATAGTCAAGAGTTGTAACTTTTCAACCAGGAAGGGCTATGGCAATGAATCTGCTACAACTGCTCCTTGAAGTGGACAAACATAATTAGCCTTGGAACACCCGGATTAAGACCATGACAAGCTATTTTAATGAATTATATCAAGAAACACAGTTGCTTTCACTGCCTCAAAGAACACTGCAGTAATTCTGTGGCACACTTCACAAGAGCTGGCACTGGAGGGAAAAGCGCCTGTATGTCTACTCCAGACAACTACATTTTTCTCTGGTTAAGAGCAGGCAGCAAGGAACCCCCACCTGAAAACTAACAAAAACAATATGCAATATATTAACTAGTGTTAACTCCCTACTTTTTTTTCTTTTTTGAAGTTCTGTATCATTTACAATATGCAATATATTAACTAGCATTAATTCCCTCCTTTTTTTTTTTTGAAGTTCTGTACCATTTCTATCCTTTTTTTCTGTACAAAACAAAACAAAAAATTGCTGCAAGATCATCAACTGGTGACAATGTGCCTTCCCAGTGAGATGGGTTTTTGAGAATGCAAGCCAGGATAAGATGCCTGGGTTTTGCAGATACCACGTGGGGAGGCAAAGTTTTTGATGACTTCTTCAATCAGATGGTCACTGGTTTTCTTTTTGAAAGATACTATGTTCTCATTGAAAATCAAACTATCAATAAAATTTTGCTGTGTGACCCCAAGCAGGCTACTATGGTATCTCTCAGACAAGGTTTTTGGGTTTTTTTTTTTTTAGATCTACAGAGAAAATGGTACCTGTATTTGTCTCAGAGGGAATTTAAGGATTAGAAGTGAAAGTATATTAACAGCCAGCACAGTGCCTGGCAAAAAGCAGCTGTCCTCAAAATATCAATTCTCTTCCTTTACTGCTCCTCCTCTCAATAAAAAAATAAAAGGAAAAAAAAAAAAAAAGGAAAAAGGCAAATAACCAAACTGCTACATTCCAAGTTTTTGACCCATCGTATTTACTTTTAAAAACCACAGACTTGATGTCATTACATTTTACTGTCAACAACAGCATATCCTGATGTGAAGAATCAGAATGTCAGAATCTAGAAATCAAATCTAATCCGCTCATGCTAAATGTTGTTGCCCAGGGAGATAAAAGAACTTTCCTTTTATCTACGCATATATCACGCATTGGTTTACTAGCAAAACCTAAACTAAAAAAAGTAAACAAGGAATGAAAACACAGAAATTCTATTTTAATGTTTTTCAAAAATCAAAACAGCCTTCATGACTACTGTGCAAATAGTCCCTTTAGAGGAAAAAGTAACTGTGATTAATTCATTGTGAGACTGTTTCTTATTTTCTATTTGAAGTGGTTTATACATTCCCAAATATTTTTTCTCGATGTCCTCCACCTTCTGCCCTCCTTCCTTCCCTCAGTTTGTCTTGTCCAGTGTATAAATCTATCCCCTATCATAGATTACTATAAACTCATAAATTCAGGAGTCAAAAAACTTTAAAAAGTGTATCTTACAAACCAGTTATCACCCCTTAAACATTATCTCTCAGTTTCTACGGCAATCACTCGAGAGAAGTCACGTTTTATTTTAAACTTCTAATTCTTGACTAAACTTGATTATGAACTTCTAAATCTTGATTGCACACTGATACCTACCAAGTTCTTATCCACATGTGTCATTAAATACCGCACTTTATAATATTTTATAATTTAATTTTCCAATTGTATACACATATAACTGCCTATCCTATTATTCCACTGCCAAATTAGCACGTGACTTTGGATATAGTGAGCTAATCAAGTGTATAAGATAAACAATCAAAGCAGAATACCAGCAACACAAGTTTCAAACTCTTTAGTTCTAGAGCTACCCTTTCACCCTTTCAGGAGATGAAAATTACAGGTTTGGAAACAAGAAGTAGCCCTGACTATCACTTAACAGGTTAGGTTGACTCTGTGAATTAGAACTCCAAGGGTGAAACTCTTTTTCCACCTAATAAACACCAACATCAGGTCTATCAGTGGGTGTTGTCCTGTCCCAGGGATGTATGGACTCAAATTCTTAGCAAGCATCTACTTTGCTATTTCTTGAAACCATGGGCTTAGTCACACAGAATTTAAATCAAATAAAGACATCTTTCTTTCATCCTTAAAGATTTTTTTTTTTTTTTTTTTTTTTGCTAAACAAAAGGAAGAGGTAAGATGGATTTTAATATAAAGCTTTTATTCTGTCAGATGTAACAAGCTGAAAATTTTCTGGGGAGAGTAAATCATGATAGCTTATAATTTCAAACACAATTTGTAGACATTTCAGAAAAGCAACTATATTTCCAAGTCCCTTTAAGAAGTTCTTTCCATCCTAGTCCTAGTAACTGAAATTACAAAGAAAAGAAGGAAAAACAGGAAGAATGGGTGAATAGATAGATGTCACAATCACATTTCTAGTCAGTTTCAATGTATGCTGGTGTCCTTGAAATTATTTCCACTGAAAAGAAATCAGATAAATCAGAATTTTTCAACAGATAATTACCGATAACATTATAGTTTGTGGGGTGGGGGGAACCTTGAGATTATCAAATAATACAGTAAGATCCTTTTTTCGTAACCTCAAAGAGCGAATTTCTTCTCCATTTCTGAGTTTCCAGCTTTCTAAATTCTTTAAATCTGTGTCCCACTACATTACTCCTAGAATTCTAGGCTACATGTTTATTCACTAGCATGCAATGGTAAATGAAATATCGTATTTTTAAAAATTCTTTGTTGTTCTCAGTTTTATGAAGTTAAGGAAAATTATGCTTCAGGTTTATTAATAACTTGTAATATCACAAATTTCATAATGCTTTATTTGTAATACATGGGAGAAAGTGTATGAATCAATATGAATTTCAAGTTCATGATAGTTACAATAACTAGCAAAACTTCTATTCATCTTAAAACTATATTCATAATGAAAACTTAAAATTATCTTTCATACCTGTAGCAAAATGAAAGTTCTAATTTAAATAAATTCCAATCTAGAATCCTACAGTTTTAGAGTCATTACATTGAACATTAAATTTCAGGAAAAGAAAAAAATACAGGGGCAATGATACAGTACTTTACAAGGAAATCCTAATAAATAGTTTCTTTGGTTTCAGTTTTCCCCCTACCTTGAATAAGACAATGTGCTTAAAGAAAGCATTTTTCTGCAGTTATTTATATCAAGTCATCTCTATCAAAAATCCTATAAAAGTATTCTCCACTTCAACACCTAAACTTCAGCACTCAACCACTCTTTCATGTTGACTTATTCAGAAAACAGCAGATTCTAAACAGATTAAAGAAAAGCAATCCAATATTCCTTCATTTTCTTCCAAACAAACTATAACTCCTGGTGCCCTTTTGGTACTCAATTTTGGTCCCCCAGTTCAAGTATCTTTAAGAACCATTCAAAAATAAAACGTCCATATGAACAAATGGGAACTTGCCATTTCTGTCCCCCAAACAACCACTATTTATATAATATTGCTGGCCTCATAACAGGGAATCCATTACCATCAGCAATTCATGTCTGTGCTTCAGCATCAGATGCAAACAGGATGCAGAAACATGATCTCTCTCCTCCATGTACTTTTTGTTCATTCCAACCTCTGGACATAATCCTCAGCTCCATCCCACTGGCCTGCTTCATCCTCTGACACTCCTGGTTTTTACCTTCTCAAGTCTTACTGACCATCCTGGTGTTACATTTCTGATTGTGGTGTTACCTAAACACTACTGAATGAGTGTGCTCATCACCCATCTGCAATCCCTTGAAAAAAGTACAACATCAGGAAATGAACCTTGAACAATTTAATTCAAAGATTCAAAGACACACACCCTGAAAGTCACCCTAGCATTTTTGTGGAAAAATCTTTGCCTTTTCAACAGTAGTCAAAAAATTTTTTAATAAAAAATATTTCTCAAGTAGGAAAACTAGGGTACATGGAAATCTAAGAACAGTAAATGATTTTTCCTCAGTGGCCATCCATGTAAACCTAAGTCATTCATTTAAGATACAAAACTCACTCTTGATTGTCAATCAACCACCTAAAAGGCAGGTGGTGGAGAACACAGAAGAGCAAAGAAACTTCACTCCACCACAGGCAAAAATGCAAGCTACAAACTAAAGCAATTTTCATGGAAAAGAAGAGAACATTCAAAAAGTAGAAACTTTATTTTAGAGAAGAGAGGATAGGGACAGGGCAAGAAGGTTAAGGGGAAAAAGGAGATGAAAGAATGGAAAGAAAGGAGAAGGGGAAAGAGGACACAGCAGCTAAACCCCTCTTCTCTATTAACTTGTAATTTAAAAACCGTCAGTCAATTAAACTTCGAAAAGCAAAAAATGAACAGATCTATCACAATTTCAAGTGAATAAGATGTTTTAAACTGATGTTGACCACGGTTATCTTTTAACTTGATACACAAAACTATTATTGCCTTTCCAGAACCTTAAAAGAAGTTGCTTATAATCTTCAGCTTTTAAAACTAAAAAGATGATTCTTTTAACTTCGTATGTCCTAAACCACTCTGAGTTAAAATTATGCTCCAGTGATGGTCTCCAATGGAATCTTTGCAATTAATATTAAGCTCCTCTTTTATCTTTCTAGAGAGCTAAGGGTAGCCTATCTTCTTCCTATCTTCCTATTTGTTCCATTAAACTGACATATTTTGCCTCATCTGTCACCTTTCATAAAATTCTGCTTTCAGACATGAGTTAATTCATTTTTAGTTGTCCTCAATGTTCTAAAATAGTGATGTTTGACAGAATTAATACAGTGCTCTAGTTCTCTCTGTTCAACTGGTATTTAATTAAAGATCATAGAGGCCATCTTTCTATCAGGCTACAGCATTTAAAGGAGGAATATTACTTCCTTGGACAATGTGATGAGTCAAATGGCAACAAAGCTGCCTCTTTAAGGTCTCCCATTTACCAGACTGCTTTAGTACACGTAATCTACCATCAAAGCAGACTCCACCTTATTGCACATTGATTTCACTCTCACATCTCTAAACTGTAGCCTTTTGAGCCTCCAGAATTTCTAGAGTAGGAATGCTTCCCTACATTTTTATGATAGCTTTGTTTCACATGGACTTCAAAAAGTCCTAATAGCACTTTATTTGTAAATTTTTTTGAATCCTTAATAATAACAGAAAATCTGGGAGCAGTTGGAGCTACAGTGGAACACAAGCTGAAAATCCCTGTTTTAAATTCTTTTGAATTAACATCTTTGGAGACTAGCCCACTCAACTTGATATGTCATAATTTTCTTTTCTAAAGGTGGCACAGATAATTTAAATTGGTACTTGCAATTTATGACTTAAAAATTGTTCTCTTGGATGGCCTTTCCAAAGCCTGCACTTCTTAATCATATTTTGACTATATCAGAACCACAAGAGACATGTCAATTTATGCAAACTTCAGGAGCAATAAACTAACAAACAGACTCTAGGTGGTGGTATAGGTTATTTTTTACCATGATGTTTTGCAGTTAAGATTCAAAGAGCCAGAAAACGCCTTTAGCCTCTCCGACACACATTTCTCTATTTGGAACTTACAATATTTTAGAATGTTTACATTAGAAAAATCTAAGTTCAACAGTTTGAAGACACATGTAAAAACTGGTTCTGGTTACGTCTTCGCATAGGTATTAAATCTGATTTTCAACTACTCCAAAGGCACTGTAAGAAATTCATTTCTGTAAAAGCAACAACAGTCTTCTTTAAAATACACACACACACACACACACACACACACACACACACGTATTTCTAAATATATATAGCATGTGTTTTACTCACATTCCTAGAGTGTGAGTTTGGAAAGAAGGCTTCCAAGGGTGAGTTTGGAAGGAAGACTTTGCCCACTAAAGTATGAAACCACCTAATGAAACCAATGCTACAGTCTGCAGGGCAAAGGCTGATTGATTCCCGTTCATTGTCTCTAGGAATTAAGCCCAAGCAGAGAAAGTTACTGCTGGTGAGAAAGCCACTGCCCCTAAACCAGTTAAACTCTACTGACATTACCAAACCACAGGGCAAAACCAGAGCAACTTAACTTACTCGGAAGGTGACTAACATTCCAACACACTCCAGGCAGCAACCCACATTTAGGGGCCAGGCAGATGAAACACCATTTGTTTAAAAAGTCTACTTACTTCACTGTCTCTTCAACAAAGGTCGCAAACTGATGATTAAACATTGAATAGTCCCATCTGGACAATGCCACCCACTTGCCAAACCTATGAATCACTAATAAGTAGGTTCGATGCAATTCATAACTTTAAAGAATTACTACGGCTCCTTGCTTAACGAATGATAATTCGTAAAGAAACACGGTGTGTGTGCCTGTGCATGTCTATGACGATCATTTCTTTTTTTTTACTTTGGACACACATTCTCCGAACCTTTAAAATCCTTATTAAAAACCTTATTTCCCTCTCAATCTCACATTCATTTACAAGAGACAAACTCCAACTCAGTTGCATCAACTGAGTTAAAAGTTCTTACACCTAGCAACACCTTGATTTTTCTAAAAATAGAATGTCAAATTTAAAAAAATTTAACATAAAAGTATTGTCACTCTGCTCTTCCTTTACTACCTTGAGAATCCAATTACATTACAAACGTGACAGAAGGTAGAAACTCCTGGAATGCTTCAGAGATCAACATGTGTCACCGACTCCCAGGCTCTAAAACACAGTTGATTCCTTTGTTCGTTGAAACTGATCACCAACTCCGATTAAATTTGCAAACTACTTGGGAAAGGATGGGAAGAAGGTCTGTAGGCTAGATCCACAGACAACTCTCCCTAAAACAATATTCGCTAGTAGAAAGGAGGACACAGATCGGAGAGAAAAGCAGCCTCCCCGGACTACTTGCACGGGGCTCACGCGAGCACGGCCGAGGCCTCCGATCCAAGGAGCCTCGCCCTCGGGAGGCGACGAGCAAGTGCCGGCAGGCCAGGGCCGGGGCCGGGCTGCCAGCTCTGTCCCTGGCCCGGGTCACTTTTCCGGGCCGGGAACCGCGCAAGCACAGGGCAGGGAGGCATCAAGGCGAGAGGCGCCGGCCAGGACGGGGGCAGCAGGACCAAAAGCCGCGCGACCAGAGGCGCCCGCCCGGGACTCGGGCCGAGGGGGCAGCGAGCGGGGCGCGACCCCGGTCCCCGCGGCCGCCCCGTGGCAGAGCACCCACGCGCCGCCCCCCGGCCCAGCGTGACACGGAGCGGCGGAGGAGAGAGCCCGAGCCAACTCCACAACTTGGCGGGGGCGCCGCAGGGCCCCCAGCCCGCGTCCCGGGAGCTCCGGCCCCGCAGGGAGCCCAGAGCCTCCGCGCCCCGAGGCGTCTCCACCCCGCCGCCCGCGCCGTCCCCGCGGCCCTGCCGGCCAGGGCCACCGCCGCCGCGGGCCGCGCGCTCTCCGAGCCCCCGGCCGCGCAGCCACTCACCGAGGCCGCCGCGGCTCCGAGCCTCCGCTCGGGCAGGCTCGCTCCACGAAGGCGCCCGACCGCGTCCTCCTGGCCGGCGCCGGCGAGCTCTTCCTCCCTCCGAGCGGCAGCGCTGCCGAGCGCAGCGGCGGGCGCGAGGCCACGGGTGGGTGCGCGCGGGCGGGAGGGCGGGCGGGCGCGGGCCGGGTCGTCCCTCCGCCTCCGCCGCCGCCGCCGCCGCCTCCCGCGTTCGGGGCTCTGCTGCAATGTCTGCGAGGCCGACTCGGGGCGCCGCGCTCGCCACCCGCCCGCGCTCCTCCCTCCGCCGCGAGTCCGCCGCGGCCCAGTCCCTCCCCTCGTCGCCGCACGCCATTCAGCTCTTCAGCCAAGTTTCTTAACCCTTTTTTCCCCCGCCCTCCCATTGTCACTCGCGCCGGACAGCGCCGCGCGGGGGCCGGGAGCTCGCGCGAGCCGGGGAGCCCTCGCTCTGAGGCTGGCTGTTTTGTTTTCTTCTCCCCTTCGCGCTCGCAACCCGGAGGCCCCGGCCGGGGCTCCGGGCCGCGGGGAGGTGGCGATCGCGCGCCCCGCGCCGCGCCCTCGGCTCCCGGCTCCGCGCGGCAGCCTGGACAGCTCCCCCACGTCCAAGGGGTCCCGAGGCCCGGCCGAAGGGCACGCGCCCGGGCACCGCACGGCCGGAGTCCGCGCCGGGCTGCGGGCGCCTTCAGCGGCTGCCTCCTCCCGCTTCCTCCACGGCACGCTCCCGCGGCTCCCTTTCCCCCACCCCCAATTTCCACCGCCTCGTAATCTACGCTGCGCTGCAGGGGGGGCACGGCACTGTAACTCTAGGTCACTTTGACCCCACGCCCAGCACCCAGGAATAAATGTGTGGTGACGCCGAGAGGAGAACTAGGGAGGAGACCTGAGGAGTGCCCCGCTCGGCTCCCTGCACGGACGTAGGGCTCAGGAGCGGGTTTATCTTCAGCTGCTTTGTCACTGCGAAGTCTCCAGCGGAGCTACACCAGCCGCGGAAGGGATCTGACCCGGCCAGACCAGGCAGAAACTGCAGGGCTGCCACTTCCCCAGCCGCTCCCCTCGGTCGGTCTCCGAATGAGAAATCACAATTACATCACGAGGCCGGGGAGGCAGCTCCGAGAAACCGCTCGGTTTCCTGCAGCCTAATCTCGCTGAACCCGCCTCTGAACTGGAGGGGGCTCAGATTGGTACAGCGAGAAAGTGGAGGGAGGAGAGTCGTGAAACCCTAATTTCCCCTTCTCTTGTATTTGCTGTGTTAAAACCGTATTTTCGACGCTCACCAAACATCTAACTACAACTATTAACGCCCTCTCAACACCTCCCTAGATGTCAGGTTTCTTTTTGATTCTGTCATCTGGCTTTTGGTAACTCGCCATGGGAAAAAAAAAAAATTACTGGGGGAAATGAGTGTCGTTGCTGAAATTATCTTCCTTTGACACAAAAAGACTGAAGTACAGCTTAGTTGCACCCTAAACTCTGAAATGGCATGCCTGTGTTAAAACACTTACCAGCGAATAAAGCGCTACATTCTCATTTGCAGGTTTTCATATCCTTAAGAATTTGATAGCATTTAGAAACAGAGTTGGTAATGCATTTTAAAAAAATAAAAAGTATCCAAGTCAGAAAACAGTATTCTATGCTTGTTATGTAACGCTGCTGTCGTGCATTTAAAATTTCACCTTTAAAATATGAATGAGCTTTGGAATACCTTCTCAATCTTGAAAGTGAAAGTAGTTTTTCGAATTAATTCTTAATAAACTCAGCTTATGGCACAGCGCTGGGCACATGGTAGGACTGAATTCTGCTTAATTGGTAAAGGTGCATTTTAAACCATTTATTTTACATTACCTTAGTGATTCAACTGTGCGATCTGTCGCCATCTAATATAGCTTAAACCTCATATAATAGTATGTTATTTGCATATATCACAGTTCAAAATCTGCTTAAGGCAAATTAGTGAAGGCTGTTTTTCGATGACGCATCATCTGTATAAGATCGACACAAAGCCAACTATTCCAGTTAAATGATGGTCAGCATAACTGGACCTTGGCCCTTCAGTGGGGTCAAATTTCTTTAACTCTGTGCATTTTTTAACTATTACACAAAGATTTTCTACAGTGTACTATGAATCTTTCATTTTCTTAAAGAGTTTATTGGACTTTGACACTTTCTTGAAAACTCTTTATCCATTCATTAAAGTATTACTGTAATAAGTTAATAGTGGACTTAACAAATACTCTGAGTTCATATTCTATATCAAACTTTTCCCTAAGGGTTAGGAATGTTCCCAAAGATTTATAAGCTATCAGTTGCTGCACTGAAGGACTCCAGCATACTGTGACTTAGTGATTACCTCTAACTTTTGTTTTTGTTTTGTTTTTTTTTTTTTGGTACCGGGGATCGAACTCATGACCTTACGCTTGCCAGGCAGGCGCTTAAGCCACTGAGCTAAATCCCTGGCCCTCCTCTAACTTTTGTATCACCCGTCTCACCTAGTATGTGTTGTCCTTGTTCTACCAGCATTGCTACCTCTAGCATTTCCTTCTGATAGGCAGTTTCTAGTTTCATCCAGATACCTTCATTTGACACAACTCTAAAGCAGAATGAAATACGGTCCATGTAACAAGAGATTTGTTCCCCAAGGAGAGAGACATAGGCACCTTAGTGCATAGACTTCCAGACAGATAATTAGACTACTCAAATATTGCTTTAAAAAGCATTCTTCTTGCTTCTTATCTACTTTCTAGATCTTTGAGATTGTTCAACAAGCCAAGTATTGGGCCTGCTTTCCAACATTAATTTTAAAAATCTCCTGCCATGTGTTAGATGACTTATAGCTGTGCACTGTTTGTTGTTAATCTTCTCATCCCTGTAGGAATACATTATTGGAATCCAGAACCCTTCCTCAGAATGCCTGAGTGTTCATTGCACACTTCTTGCATCATACTAATTATGTAAAGGCTATTTTGTTCTTTTTTTAAAATAATAAAAAAATCAACACCTAAATTTCCAGCATAAGAGGTTCATTGCAAGTATATTGGAGTATATGTGTAATATAAGAATGCCTATATGTGATTTGTATTTTGAACCATTTGTGATGTGAAAAGATAGCATTTAGTTTACATATATAGATATGTAAGTTCTGTGGGGTCAAATGCTATCATACAGGCTCAGTGTACATATCTGCTGCAAAGATGTGGTCTGGAAAAGTTATGCTTTTGATGTTTTCTGTACATCTTTCCTGTACAGCATTTTCCATATCACTTTGTGACTGCATATTTACTAGGTGGTATTCTACTCTAGCATGCAAGCAGTACAGCCACAAGGTCCATATCACTCTTGTTCACATGTAGCTACTTCCAACCACCTATCCCTGAGCTCAGCAGACAGTAGGCATTCAGCAGACAGCGGCCAAGATACTGTCCCAGCCCAGAGGACAGAGTGTTTATTTCTATTTGGGGTGCAGATGTAGGATAAGGGAGTCCAGAGAATACTTTATGGAGAAACTAGTACTTTAGTTGGCCATTAAAAGGTAAAAAAAAGTTTTCCAAGTAGGCTGAGTGGAAAGGAGGGTCTCAGGAGAGGAAATAGACTGTTAAACAATAATGAGATGTGACAAAAAAATGCATTAAGAAATACTGAATTTATATTATGTACCATAGAAAAAACCATGATCAAGGGGGGAAATGTACCTAACTGATTGTTCTCCTAGGCACCCAGTACAGGTATGGTATTATTAGCCTCGTGAACAGCACTGCAATAATGAGCCATTAATGTGAACTACATGTGTAACTTTAAAATTCTGAGCAGCCACATTTAAAAAGTACAAAGCCAAAAAGTACAAAGAAATAGATATTAATTTGAATAGTGCATTTTAATCCAACACAACCAAAATATGTCAGTGTGTATGACATAAACAATAATTACTTCAATATTTTACATCATTTTATTCTTTTGAAAACTACTAATCCAGTACCCTTGAAATCTTGATTTGGACTAATATTAATACATGTGACTACTGACTATCATTGTCTCAAGACACTATAGAGAATGTATGAAATCTTTAATGATATAAAGGATATGTTCTTAAAATGGAAATCTAAATCTTGTTAAGTCCAAGATTTTTTTTATCAGGATTTGAACTCAGGACCTTGGGCTTGCCAGGCAGGTGCTATGCTGCTGAGCTATATCCCAGGCCCCAACATTTTATTTATATCACTTACCGTGTTCAACTATGCTGTGTTGTAAAACTCACTTTCATATGTCTGGGCTTTCATAGCAACTAGAGAATCAGCAAAGTTAAAATTTTATGTACTATGTTTTCATTAACCATACTGTAGTTACAACTACTCCTATTTCTATTAACTCCAGTGGTGGACTGTAAATGTAAACTGTCTTTACAGCAGAAATAAAATGCTATAAATTTAGGTTGATTAAGCTTGAAAAAAGACTTCCCTGCAACAGGAAACTACCTCTGTGCTAGCTACAGTCAAGCATCTTCCTAGCTATTGGAAGCCCAGGGAATTGCTTTTTAATTTTTTCATGTTCACTTAAGGACTATACATCCTCTGGGGCCTTTCTTTTGGGGGAGACACCTATCTGAAGCTACAGCATTAAAGATGTAGGGCAGTGCCAGAAGTGCTGACAAAGGTCTAAGGAACTAAACTCAAGATATTTAGACACCGTATCTGCAGGTTACTGTGCAGTCTTTTTTCTAAGGAGATTGGAGCCCTTTTACTTTCAGTAGGACTTGAGTGCCAAGGATTGGCAAAACCAGGGCATTCAATTTCTACACTAAATTGAATCTTGAAAACTAAGTCTCAAAAAAGGGAGGAAGAAGTCTGACAATGATTGTGAACATGGAGATAAAGTGTGAAAAAGAAAGGCAAATACTTCAATGAAATGCAAATGTGAATGAGGCCTTCTCATTGCTTCTCAAAACACGAAATTATCGAGAGTGATCCAAAAAGCCAAGAGATGCCAATGAAGCAAGGAAACTCTGTCAGTTTTGATGATGTATTAGTTGAATATCTCTAATGATTGCGAATATTACACAAACTTGATCTATGTAGAATGGAGTAAATAGATTCCATTAAAAAGCTTTGTGACAAATGAGTGCCAGATTTCGGTTCAGGTTTTCACAAATATACACCCATTTTATGAATGAATGGCCCTGTTAGTATTTGGAGATTTACTCAGACAGCCTTCAACTAAAGCAATGAACACACCAGTATTTCAAGTTATTCAGAGTTTTATAGGGAAGAAAGCTGTAAAGAAAATACGATATATATGTTTAGTATTTGTGAAGTTGATTCTCAAAAGAAATATAGACATTATCTACTTTAGAATTCTAGTTTTAGAAGCATAAAAATATTATATGATTTATCTTTTCAGAAGCCAAAATAAAGTATCTTCAACCTAATACACATGCAAACATTCTTGAGTATGTCTGCCTATGCAGGTACCCACATACCCCTAGATCAGTACCCTCAAGATCTGCTGCAATTCAGTGGGGAAATAATAGTGTTTTCAGCAGATGATGGTAGAATAACTGGACATACACAGCGAAAAGGATGAAATCGGTATCTTTTACACCATCCACAAAACTAATTCTAAACAGATTAGACATCTAAATGTAAGAAGTAAACTAGACAACTTTTCAAAGAAAACGTAACGGTAAATCTTCATAATCTTGGTTAAGCAGGACCTCCTAAGCTATGACAGCAAAAGCACAAGTATCAAAAGAAAAAAAAATAGTTATACTGGATTTAGGCAAAGCATCATATTCTGGGTTTCAAAGATTACCATCAAGAATATGAAAAGACAACTCTCAAAAAAGGAGAAAATACTTGTAATTGATATATCTACAAAGAGATTTGTGTTTAGAATGATTCTTACCGCTCAATAATACAAAGACAAATGCCTTTTTAAAAAAATGAACAAGGTTTCTGACTAAGGATTGCTTCAAAGAAGATATACTTTAGGGACATAAGAAGATATTCTATATAATGTTATCAGGGAAATACAAATTAAAAACACAATGTGATACTATTTATACTCTCAAGTGGAATGGCAAGGGGAAGACTGCAGGAAAAAGAAGGGAGAAAAAGTAGAAAGATATGTTATTCTTTATTGCTGCCAACAAGTCACCTCACAACTTAAAAACTCAAAGCCAGAAAAAGTTATTCCCTCAAAGATTCTGAGGGTAGAAATTGCAGAATCAGCCTAGCCAGATGTTCCTGAAGCAAACTGGCAAGGCTGTAGACACCTAAAGGCTTTCCTAGGTCTCTGGAAGACAAAATTTCAGGACGCCTCCCTCAAGTGACTATTGCAGAAGGCCTGGAGATGTCACTATGTGAGCCTTTCCACAGATCCCTTGAACTACCTCACAGTGATACAGTAGCAGCTAACTTCCACTAACACAAGCCATCCAAGAAATAGCAATGTCTTTTGTGACTCAGTCTCCTAATTGATGCACCATTGCTTCCATTTCATTCTAATTAGAAGTAAATCACTGGGTTCATTCTGCATTTAAGGGAAAAGTCCTCTTGAAGGGGGGTGTATAGAGCAATTTGGAGAGATGTTTTAAAAACACCCCAGTAGGCTATTAGCATTTTCTGCCAAGGTCTGCCTCTTTGGTTTCTCAAACAAACATATGCACTCTTCTTTAATGCATGGAACAAGCTCTTTATAACCTCACCACATACACATAAAGTAAAAAGATCTAAGTCTCATCTGAACTTGGCATTAGCTCCACTGCCCAAGGTTTCAGAGTGGTGTGCAGTCCTTTCCAAATGGCCCAAATCCAGACTCCTTGTAGGCTGATAACCAATGAGTAAAATGTTTTCAGTCACCTGTGCATTTAAAATGTTAACCAGCGAGAAGAATTAGAATAATTCCACTAAACATGTACATTGAAAAATGAAGAATTTATCACCATTGAATAACAATTATCGAAGTATACTGAGCAGGAATAGCCATGACCTCCTGCTCTAGACCTACAGGAAGCTCCTTGGTTAATCAATCTGTACTCATATTCATTCTCCTTCTCCCTCTCCCCTTACCCCACTTCCTTCCTTTCCCCTCCTCCTCTTCCCCTCTGCCTCCTCTTCCCATTCTCCTTATTCCTTTCCTTCTGCCGTTCCTGTCTCTGCCCTTGGGATATCCTTCTTAGAAACTACAAGGATTTTGGAACACAGGATTGTTTTATGTTTCCACAATCACAAACTGATGCAAGGTTTGAGATTTGGGGCAGGTCAATTGTTTCAAACATGTACCAAGCTTGATTTGTTTCCATTCCATTTCACATACAAACTACCATAGTTGAAAGTCTTGCCAGACATGGTTTTCAAGCCTGCAGTCTCAGTTTTTATTTAGTAGGCTCTATATTTTGTCCATCCTCCTGGTCCTTAAATTAATGGTGGCTACCTTGAGATCATCTGAAATAATAGGCTTAGGTAGGATGGCAATACAATTTATCACCTCTTGCTAGCAGTATCACTGCTGCTTTATGACAAGGCAAGAGTCTTACCTCCTGCTAAAGCTGCAGTTTCATGGTCACAGTCTGAAACTTCTTCAATTTGAGATATAGCAGATAACTTTTAACACTGCAAGTACCAAATCACTGGACCTTCCATGAAAGTAGTTAGCAGGCATTGACAGAGAATAACTTTTTAAACAAGTGTTTGCTTTCAGGTGGAGTACATCTAACTCATAAGTCTGTTGCAAATAGAAAATATGAACCACTACCTACCAACATGATGAATTTTTTTTCCTTAATTTTGTAGCCTCTGTTGTCAATAGCCTGCTTCCAAAGTAAGGAAGTAGCACTCTAACCAATTTACTACCTACCACATTAAAGGTAAACCCTCATCCCACATTGCCCAACTGCTTCCACTAAATTAGTTATGTTTATACTATGTGGCATCCCACTTCTGTTACCAGTTACTACACTGGCCATAGTTCTTTGTTGCCAAACACAAAGTTGGTACTCAGTAGTTTAAGCAGAAATGAGTTTATTATGACATCACAGACAGTTCTGCTTGGACCCACCAACCAGGCGTGAATTATTCAACTGGAAGCACTGTCCTACCATCTTTCACTTAAAGCTAATGAACATACAGCTAAACACACAGACTTCTTTACAGCACCGTGGGACCAAACGCTTCAGCCACCTCACCTGCCAAGCACAATGTCCATTTCCACTTTCCATGTGTTATGTAGATGCATCAGGTTGATGGAAATCATGTACCATGCCAAAACCTAGTGTCACCTGAATCTGAGAAATGAGTGTAATAATATTCACTGTTCCTGCCACTAAGAACCAGGAAAGCACGATAAGAAGAGAATAGATTGTTGTGCAGCGCGTCATTCCACTGCATCTGTCACAGTAGGCAAATGTTTATTCCTGAGTTTTAACTATATCTTTATGAATGTATTAAATTTGAGAAAATGACTATATTTGTAATAAAATTAATAAGCATGAATTCGATTGACTTGTCAAGTTTTCTTTTTTTCTCTAGGGTTCTTCTTGTACTTTTTGTTACTGTTAGAACTTGTTCGGCCTACCATTCTAGTTTAAAGCTACTAATAATATTCCAAAATTATTTCATGTATATTCCTTTCTGCAGAGGAACTTAAAATAGAAATTTCTGAAGTAAGAAATCTGTGAAATCTAAGGAAATGTTGTTTCACCAGTCCTGAGGAGACTGTAGCCTTAGGAACTAGTTCTCCACCAATAATATGCCTTGGTTCATTCCTTAAACCCTACTTGTCTAGTTCTCCAAATAAAATTATTGGTCAACCAATGGACTGCTTCTTTTATAGACAGGTTCCATCCTGGTCTCATTGCCCATACCCAATGGAGGCTATGGAAAGTTCACTTAATACAAACAAAGAGTTGACATTCCCAAGTTTGTGAATAGGGCTGGTAAAACTAGAAAGGTAAGATGGGTGTGGTAGCTCAATAAACTAACATCTCTAATAGTCACTGTCTTTTCCACCACATAAATTAAGACCTGTAATATTACAACAGCATCATTAATCTTATTTATGAACTACCTAAAAATTAATGCTTGTCATTTTATATTCAAATGCATTAAACATATTTATCCTTCCACCAGTTATTTACTAATTACCTACTAAGCATCTGGGGCACACTATCGAAAAATCTCTTGACATCAGTCTTCCATGGTTACTTCTTTAGTGGGCCCTACAAGAGGAGACAGCTAATATTCAGTTCAATATGTTCGGTTTTACAGAAGAGTTAATGTGGATCTTATAGGGAAAAAACAGCTTAGGTTCATATTTTGGCAATTCAAAGAAAGGTAGTTTTCCTTTGACAAAATGTTTTTTGTATGAGATTGTGATGATGAATTTACAAACATTCTTTTTCTCTTACGGTCATCACTGGTTAACTTTTTTAGACTTATTACAATTTCTTGTTATCCAGTCATATTTTGCAGGGCTATTACCCTTTAATGTATCAATAATGGCATTAGAATGTAATTTTTATTTTATTTTATGTTTATTTTATTTTTTGGTACTGGGAATAGAACTCACAATCTCACACTTGCCAAGCAGGTGGTATGCAATGGAATTTTACCAGTTAGAAGTGCATTCAGATTCTTCCCATGAAGTAAAATCTATTTTTCTAATACAGATCTCCATGATCTACAAGCATGTCAGAAATGTTTGTGTGTTTACCAAGAGTGGTTGTCTATGTTTACTGCTATGACCTCTTCCTTGGCATCAAGAGTAGCTTTAAAGAAAGTTGTAAAAGGTACCAACCTTACTATTGATAATAATGCATGTCTTTTCCCTAACTCACTTTTTAGTGTAACACTCTTTCAGTACTTTTTACATTTTATGTACTAAATTTCTTTGATTCTAATACATTATCAATTGTCTCATGGATGCCTAAGAAAGAAGATTGCAACCAGTTTAACAATGGCACATTGTTTTCTCTTCATAGAGAATTTAGTTTTGCACTTACACTAAAAAAATCCTTTTAACATATTCATATATAGATTTTTTTATGTTAGGTCACACTTATGTATGCATAAAAGGACAATGTAAGTGAAATACATTTAGACATTCCTAAAACATTTTCACATTGAGTGTGTCTTCTGAGAGTCACTTTTGACTTAGTCATCAATATTATTTTTTAAAACATCATTTGCATCCCCTATTTCAGGGGAAATGAAAATTCAGATGACAAATCAATAGTATAAGGCACAGAATCAAACATGGACATCTAATATTAATTGATAACTTCTGAAGTGTTTTTGCATACATTGTGTCTCTTTAGTACCATCAAAATAATGTAAGATAAGTCAGGTAGATATCAATTCTTGTTTTACAGATGAAATACTGGATATTTACCCAAATTAAAAACCTTGAGCCAATGATACAAAGAATACTAATAGAGTTGGAAGTATCCTTGCTATTGATGGGACATTTTATTCATAATTCAAGTGTTTTTCTACCACTTCATGATATTTTTATCATATTTCTTAGATATTCATTCACCTACACTATAAGGCTCAACTTCCATTTATTGGCAAGTTTAATTCAATGCTTCACAAACTATGCTGTAAAAGTGTTGTTTCTGCAGAGATTTTTTGCTGTTTAAAATGAAATAATGGTAATTCTCCCCCAATTCACAGGGGAAAAAAACCAGCTAAATAAATTTTCTAAATTAATATTTTCTAAATAATTTTTTTTTCTAATATTTTTCTTTAATCCTAGTTTTTGCTACCATTTGTTCATATTACAATCTTGTTTCATATGGTATCAAATTTGTAAATGCCTCAGTTTTAGCTTATTGCACCAACATTTCAAAGTATTGTGGAAAAAGCTTTGCTACAGGTGTTTTTATTTTCTTTTTGCTTGAATAATAGTCCTTGATTTCATTCCTTCTTTGAGAAGCCTAAGTCCCTTCTAGGTTCACAGATGTTTTAATGATTCAAATATAATAATCCCTGTTAATAAATTGATAAATTATCATGTTAAACAGCTAAGAGTCTTTTAAAAATTCACAGGGAATGAGTTGAAAATGGGAATTTGTGATACTCCACAAGACAAAATAGTTGTTATTTTTTTTGCTTGTCAGATTTTTTAAAAAAAATTCTTCAGTTACACAATATTAGCAAGAGATTCTAATTTCAAGGCAGTCCTACCTGTGATCAACACTACTCCCAGCCCACTTTGGAGGGAGTAGCTCAATCCTGCATCCAAGAACCAAATGTGCAGCTTTTTTTCTACCCATGAAAGAGTTGATGCACTTAATTAATCTTTCCAAGAAGCCAGGCAGACTCATTATTGCAATGCATTGTATGTTTAACGCATGTATAATTTAATCCTGTTTGAATGATGTGTGAAAAGGAATTGACATAAAGTAGCAGAAAAGCTCTGAAGTGTACTGAACTATATAATTTGGACATAAGTATTCTTAATATCACCTTTAAAGGAACCTGAAATATATTTGATGCTGAGAAAAAGTCTAATACAGGTTTGAAAATCAAACAGCATCTGGTGCCTTCTCCATTTTGATGAAAACATGCTCACAGGGAAAATAGTGGTTTGTCTGTTAAATCAAACACTAATGAAGCATTTGCTAAAATAATCTCTTTAATTTGGACAACATTTGGCAATAAAGTGCACTCAGTGGATCATTTGCTTATATTTTGAGCCTTCAGAGTTAACTGAGCACAGCTAAGTCTAATATGGTAATGGGCTCTTTGTTGAAACCTGGGCATATGCATTTCTCATGCTCTGTTGTGCTCTACTCTGGTGAAGAGAGATAAGAAATGTTATTGTGGTGGCATTAAAGGTTTTTCACTGACATCTAAGTACCATGAGTCTGCACTGTCTCATTTCGTCATTTTATTTCTATATAATTTTTAGATCAAAGGCACATACACCTTACAGTTAAGGTGTGAGGAATGAGTACTAGTGATATTAATGAAGTCTCAAAAAGTTGTTAGTTAATGTTCTAACGTGTTGTAAATGCTTTTTGAACTACCTTATGATACTTCTTATGCAAACACAATACTTCTGGCATGTGAAACAAAATAAATCCTGCAGAGAGTAACAGTAGAAAATAGAAAGAACACATTTATCACAATGTACCTACTGTTATTTCATAAAAATTTAATAGTGTTAGAATTCCCATTAGTTCCCATTTCTAAGTTACTGTCTATATTTTATGTAAATATGTGCATTTGAGTGTATATGTGTACACACTCACACATTATGATGTGCTTTTTGTTAACGTTATATTACGCCTAATTTGCAGTAGGTTAGGCGAGTGACTAGTGAATATAAATAATACAAAGCAATAGGGCTGTACTTAAGCTTCTCTGCCACTGTAAAGCCACGCTTCATTCACACATGTGTACTTTGAAACAGTGTCATCCTTTTCAAAGCCTTCAATGCTTTTGGGGTTTTATACTATCAAAAGAACAACAGAGTTATACGACTCTTTCGGTCATTATGCCATTATAATAGCCCGAGAGGATCTTCCTTTTACTCTGTGTCTCTGAAACTCTTCTGCTCTTCTTGGAGAGCCAGCTCAAATAACAAGCTCTGGAGAAAATTTTTCATTCCACATAATGTATTGCTTATATTTTTATCAATACTTACTTTGTCCAGGGTTAAATATGGTCACATTTCCATATGTCCCTTGTCCATTTAAACTGTAAGGAACTAAACATCAGGCACTTTGATCTGGGAACAGCAATGGAAGTTACAGAGGTGATAACATTTGAAGGTGCTATAAAGGAGATGAGATGACACATGTCAGGGTGGCAGGGGCTGTGGCAAAGGGAGCACTGCCATCAAGCATAAGAGGGGCTGGATAAGTAGAGAAGATGAAGAGAGGTAGTGTCGGAGGACTGGTCAGTAAGACTGGGGTAGGTTGTTTCAGAAGGAACAGACTCGTGCTAGATCATATTACCATGGCTCACTTCATTCCATTACCAACTTCTAGGTTTAACGTTTTGACATTAACATGCAATCATGTAACTTGAGAATGCATTTTTCGGCTATAAAGGAATTGCTAACTAAAATTTATCCTTTCGCATTATTGCTCTGGATAAATCCTTATTTACCACTAACACTAAGAAAGTAATTTCCTGGGAAGCTACTTAATTAGGGGTCAGAAATGCTCCAATATTAGTATAAAGCAATTAAAAACATCAAAGTTTAATCATTTAATATTAATCTAATAGAGTAACTAATGCCATGTCAAAGAATAGCCCTACACAGCAGTTAACTGTTAAGAAACTATTTCTATTTTCCTGATCAATTATTCTCAGGGATTAGCAGAGGGTCCACAAAACAAATAAACTTCAATAAATATCTGTGAAATAAGTGAATAATAATAAATAATATTGACTTGGGGTTTATATATGTCACACATAGTGGAAGATACCTTACAAATATTGTATCATTTTATTGTAATTATTAAGATTCCTATTTATGGCTAAGTAAAATGGAACTTGAGAAATAAAACAACTTGCTTAAAGTTGCACAGCTTGTAAGAGTTAAAATTAGAATTTGAACCAAAGAAACCTATATCCTGTGCCATAACTCTTAACACATATTTCTATAACCTTCCTCTACCAAAAACACACACAAATAGATGATTGAAAGTTACACACTTGAAAAAAATCATTATTTAGGTTAATAGTGCTTCAAGAATACAAAACTGGTTAATATAAGTACGAGGGCTCATGACACTGGCTATCCTTGTAAACTATTTGTATATAAAACAGCAACTGACTTTGTTTATCTTTTTGGAAATTATTTGTAGATTGCATGTTTTATCAAATTTTCCTAATATTGTTTTCAAGCTTAATACATCTACAAGATAAAAGGAAACATAAGATGATGCCTACTTCAGCAAACAACGATAAGCAAAACACCCGACGCTACCTGTTTTCGATTGCAAAACTATCACTAGAAGCCAACTCTATCTTCTGAAATTTCATGATGTCATCATATGGCTTTGGGCTCTATTTAGATGGTGCACAATCTTATTAGCTTATCTCTGCCATCTAATTGCATAGGTTTGTTTATAATGTTATTACAATTAGAGGTCTCATATTTCATATAAGAAGCATCTTATAGGGTAGTACACAAAAACTTGCTACCCTGAGCTGTACTTCAGTGACCCATTCCAAACTGATATCACTGTCCCATTTTTCTGACGAGGTCATCATTTCCTGGCATTCAGTCATGGCACTGAGTCCTGGCATATCATTCTAGTGACTCAGAGGTTTTGATCTTGTTCAACTTTCCCCAACAGTTCAAGTCTAGGATGACGATTTCAAATGTGATGGAAAAAAAGTGTTTCACTTCTGCAAATTTCAATGTCACAGTGAATCTACCATGTTTCCCAGACATCAGTTACACTCCAGGTTCACAGAGATTTCAATCATATGATGATGGGAATAATTTTGCATTTCTCGCAACTTTTCTCTCAGTTTTATTATGACCTCTCTTTATATCAACCCCCTACTTTATTCAGCTTTTTATTATTTTAAATCTATCCTCTTTTTCATCTCTATTTTCCCATTATTAAATTTTAGATAAACCTGTGCCAGATATTTTCTTAGAAACTCCAAATAAATAGTCTACCACTTTGAAAAATTCGAAAAAATTAAAACTCTAAGATTTATTGCCAAACAGAAAAGAGGTTGTTTCCTACAACTAGACTGGGTCTTCATAGAGAAATCTGGCAGGTTATCCCCATAAGATGCCCTATCTCTAGCTACTGATTTGTCAGACAATGGGGATACCCTCTTCTGTGAGTAAAACCTATGAATTAGCACTCTTCTGTGTACAATAAAACCTTATCTGAATAGGTGGGGGGATGACGTATGTGGGGTTGGGGGGATGAGTGGATTAGTTTATGTAGCTGAGAATTCCAGGTGTAAGGAAGGTTTTAGGTGGGCATGGCTTGAGCAAGAGCTCTAGTGGTGTCTTGAAGTTTTTACTTCCTTTTAAATCCGTGGGCTGAATCCAGATCTTCATCCTTGTCATGTTACCTTCGTTCTCAGTCTTATTCACAGAAACAAGATGGCAGAAACTTCATCCAGACCTCAAATTTCTAGTCCACCAGATAAGAAAAAAATCTGATTTGTAAAGTGGGAAATAAAAATTCTCTAAAGTCAGTGTCACTGCCTTTGCTCTATCTGTGCCATAAGCTC
>PVJX010004217.1:0-76373 GCA_004027295.1 Dolichotis patagonum
ATATATAACTAGATGCTATATTCCAGCATCTGGGCACCGTTTCCTCAGAGAGGCTGTTTTCTCTGCTGCATGCTGCTCCTCCATCTTCCTGGGAGTCCTGCCACCATCTTCTTGATGCCTGTTAATATCTGAGGCCATTTCAGTTCACAGGCCTATACCATTTGCATCAGCTGAAGGTACATGAAATAGCTCGGGTTGCTCTTTGGGATCATGGAGACCTGATATGACAGAAAGAGGCATCTTAATCTTCGTTCATTTGTATCTTAGTAATGGAGTCGCACATCTTCCCGGACACTGAACGCTTTCTAGAACTTTTATGAACTTAAACAGTGCCGTGACATTCTTGAAACATTGGCTGGGAAGGCAGAGAGCCTTCTGGCAATGGGATCCTGGAGCATTCTGCACCCTCTTAGGCTGGGGTCTGGGAGTAACTATGGTCAAGGGGTTTAAGTATTTCTGGCTTCTGAGGAAGGGTCTGAGGCAGACAGTTATCCTGATAAATGTCAAAAGTTAACAAGAGGAACTGATGGAGACGCTGCCTGCTTGCTTTTTAGGAAGGTGGAGGCATCAGAGTCCTTCTTGGTGGTTCTGGTTCGCTGCAGCAGTGGTCACCTAACGCTGCCCACTGCCCATCAGTGAGGTTTGTGAGCAGGTAGACTCACTGTGGATTGCATTTACCTGTAAATGACAGACACATGATATATGGTATCTCTTGAAGATTTACAACTTGGGCATGGCGGTACCCTGCCTGTAACCGCAGTTAGTGAGGAGGGTGAGGTAGGGGGTCACAAGATTGAGATCCGCTGGGGAAGCATAGTGAGACCCTGACTCAAAATAAAAAGTAAAATGGCTGGGCCTGTCGCTCAGTGGTAGAGTGCTTGCCTGACATGCTCAAGGCTCTGGGTCCAAACCCTAGTACCACAGCACAAACCAACAGCTCCTCATCTCCCTGGTAACCACCATTGTACTTTCTCTTCCATGAATACTTAATTCCGAATACCTCACAGAGATGGAACCAGACAGTGTCTTTTGTGACTGGCTTACGTCTCTTAGCATAATGTCTTCTGGCTTCCTCCAGATAACATGCCAGAATTCTCTTCCTCTGTGTGGCTAAGGGATACTTCGCCGTGGAGACCCCGACATTCAGGTGGTCTGCTCAGCCGTCTGCCTTCTGGCCAGCTGGCTCAGTGCTGCTGGGTGGGGCCTTGCAGGTGTCCACCTGTTGTGTATCAGAGCTTCTTGCTGCAGGTATTGAGTGGTTTTATCCCCGTGTCCTGGTGGCCTTTAAGTGGCATGGGCTAGGGGAACTTTTCCTGACTCAGCTTTGCCTTGTGCTCCTAAATTCTAAAAAGTCCCTAAAACGTCCCTGATGTGGTCCCTAAACCCAAAGCGGTAGTGCCAACACACAGGTTACGATGGCCCGGCAGGCACCTGCTCCACGGACAGGTGTGACCTGGAGAAGCTGCTGTGCACTTCAGGGGGGTCATGGGCTGTGTCCTCACCTTATGGCCTGATGTTATCCTGCAGTGACAGACTTGCTCATGGCTGCAGGGCTGTGGCTGTGAGAAACAGTCCATGTGTGTGGGCGGTGGCTGTGGGTGCCTTGAGGTCAGTGGCCTCTAACACATGCATGTATTCATGCACACACACATAAGCACACACATGCACGCAAGGGGGTGGGCCACGTGACTTTCTGATTTTGAAGCCTTGCTTTTGTCTTTTTGGCCTTACTTCATCCAGTCCTGAATGAATGCCATTCACCGTCTGCCCCTTAGCTTGAGCTTGGTTCTGGAATTCACTCAGGAGGAGACATTGTCCCCGGCGTTTCCCTGAGTCCCTGAGCTGCTGGCAGGAGAGTCCGAGGCCGCTGTGTGCCTGCTCATTGCATCACACTGGGTTCCCCCACCCGCTGCACCAGGGGCGTCTCACGGAAACTCTCCTTTATCTCTTTGATGTGGCCTTTGCTCAAGGCTGTGCCCCTTTTGGTGACTCAGAGGCCTGCGGTGACTTCCAAGGGGAGGGGCCGTGCGATTGACCAGGCCTGATGTCCAAACTTAAGACCTATCCTGTCCCTAAGGTTACCCAGCTCCCCAACGCCCCATTTTTGAGGACCTGGGCCAAGGGCATCCCAGAGGGCCCAGAGGGCTGGATCCTGGAGTAGGCACAGCTGGGGTGGGCCAGTGGGGGTGGCCAGTGGGTGGGGGCGCTCAGCCCGAGGATGGGCTGAGCCATACCGTTGTAAGTGCCTGCTCTGAACATTGCAAGAGCCCACAGGAAAATGGAAATGCATTGAAAGGAAATACATTTCAATCAATTATTTATTCATATTTGATTGCCTGAGAAATTAATAATCTATTTAAAAATGTGACACCATAAAAGCTAATATATTAGGAATAGAGTCATAAGTAGAAAAATGTGTCTTAAACTTCATTACGCTAAGCAAAATCCTCACCTTCAGAAGAGCCATAAAATTTCCCCTTACTTACGTCATCATTTAAGTCAAGGCCGCAGTCCCTGAGTCCTCACTCTCTGTGGGTTCCAGCTGGCTCGAAGAGGAGCTGCAAGGGAGAATGTGAACACTGTCACCTCAAGGTCTCCTCTCCCCAGAGGCGGGAGCACTCGTGGTGTGGGGTGCCGCTCGGCTGTCTGTGGTAATCAATGCATGACTGGAGCACCTGGCAGAGGAGGCCCCGCATAGCCACCGTGTGTGCCTGGTGGCCGGGTGTCATTGCTCCATAGTGTAGGGATTGACAGTGCCTGGTGTCACTTGCACTTGGTTTGTCTTGAGAAAAGCGAGCATTGGCGTGTTTTCAGCAAACAGTGACAGTGACAGTGTTGATAAATGCATTTTGTGCATTTATTTTTGTGGTGCTGGAGTTCAGGTCCAGAGTCCTGCACATAGGAACCAAGCACTGTGCCAGGGAGTGTTCCCCAATAGTATTCTTTTAGGTCCATCTTCCAAAATCACGTCCCCGGACTGGAGAAGGAAATAGGTGAAAGGGGCTTCTGTCCTGTGTGCACTGAACGTTGTTGAACTTGTATTGACCAGAAATAATGTCCAAAGTAGCTTCTCAAGTTTCTGGGGTCATGCCATGCTATGGGCATGGTGTGACTTTTCACCCACCTTCATGTGGGGCGGGGGAGAAGCTCTCTCTGAATACCCCCAAAGGGTCTCTTCTGTTCTGGGTGGCTTAGTGTTCACTGTTCGTGTTTTATCAGACAGAGTCTCAGCGTGGAATTCAGGTTGACCTCAGACTCGCTATGTAGCCCAGGCTGAAGGTGAATTCCCAGTGGTCTTTCTGCCTCAGCCTCCTTCGTGTTGGTGTTCCAGGCACGTGTCACCGTGCCCAGCTATTCTGGAGGGCTTTTGCTGAACTCTGAGGGTGGGACGCTGTGAGTTTAGAGCTTGTAGAGGGTGCTGAGAGCCAGGTCTACCACGGCCGTCCAGAAAGATGATGTGCTTCATGGGTGAGCTTTCCAGAGAAGGCGGTGAGGAGTAACTCTTCCACCCCAAGTCTGAGGCAGTGCAGAGGCACAGTCCCGCCCAGTTGTTAGACTCTGATGCTTTTCCCTTTAAACTGCACCCCCATTTTCATCTTTGTGAGTACTCAGATAACCACAGTCAGAAGACGGGCACAGCACACCTGGCACCTGCTCGGGGTTACTCATCATCTGCTCACCCTGTCCTAGCCAGCGAGTGTCCCTGCCCTTCACCTCTGAAGCTGGAGCTCTAACTGGAAACACGGGAAGCCTGTGTGCCCCGGAAAGAATGGGTGCTGCGTAACCGCGCATCGTTACGTCATTGCTGACCCCTAAGCAAACAACGTCTCTTAACACATTTCTAGAAAAAGATTGCAGCAGATGCTGCATGCATGGCTGCAGGACGTTACTGAAATGAAGTCTACGGTTAGAGACCTTCACTCTGGGAGACAGACAGACACAGACACTCAACAAAGCTGAGGTGTGTTGTTATGGTATGGAAAGTGAAGAAGTTCTCAGTAGGAAAAGCTCGTGAGCACAGTGCTTGTATAAAGAGGCTGACGTAGTAGCCTGCAGTCACACCTGTCCGCCCCATTGCCTAGTGGGAAGTGTGTTTGAGGAAATGCCTCGCGCGGAGTTGCTATGGAGAGCCGTGACTCTCCAAGGGACGCTTACAGAGCTCCAAGGGACTCCCTCAGGGAGCCAGCTTCGAAGCAGAGAAACAGAGCTGCATCTGCAATTGAATGTGGGACTACTACAGTGCGGGAAGTCCTGGGTAGTCTCAGCTGGGAGAGAGGCATCTCTGGGGGAGCAGGGATGGCGCCATTGGGCATGTGTTGAGTCGCCATGCCTTGGTGGGTGTGCATGTGTGACCACGCCCTCACAGGCTCACCTGTACGCTCGTGGCTGCGCCCTGAAGGAAAGGAAGGGTCAGGCAGATCTGCAGTGTTCTATGGCCCCTGTGTCTGCTGGGAGGTACAGGCGGAGGGCTGGAGGAGGAGGGTATTTCACAGTGCGGGCCTCAATTCTTGTTTCTGAGTCATAACCTCATAATTCCATAAGTATGTTGGCTGTGTTGAAAGATTAAAGCCAAGTATCCGTAACCTGCAAATCCAAAATCTGAAATGCGCAAAATCAGAAGCCCCTGCCCACTCCCCAGTTGGAGAGGGGATTTTACTGGTACCCAGGGTGGCCTCAGGCAGTTCTCCACGTCAGCCTCCCTCGTGTGGGTGCGGGGGACAGCAGGCATCGCCAGGTCTCGGCTCTCTGAAGTTGTTTGACACACTGAGTAGAAGATTCCACACTCCTCTGACCTCACAGGTCACAGTCACAGCGAAGGTGAGCTGAAAATCCTGTGTAACCCTACTGGGAGACTGTGAAGGAGACATTTTGTGAACTTCGTGTTTCGATTGGGGCGCCTTCTCCAAAGCTCTCGTTACACCCGTATGCATATGCCAAAACCTGAAACCAGGCTGAGTTGCAAACCTTCTGGTCCCAAGCGCGTTGGGTCAGGGAGATCATCAGAGTGGCGAATGGCTGGCGAGCGAGCTTCGGCAGCTGTGTCCAGAGGTCTGTGCCACGCAGGTGGCACCAGGTGGGCTGCATCCCGGAGCTCACAGGCGTCAGGAGGGGAAATGTGCGCTGTCAGCCCGTGTCTCTCCTTGCTGTCTTTTCTTCCCTGGGTCACCCCACAGAGCACCTCGTTCATCTCACGCAGTGGATTCTTACCAGGCGGTAACCTTGCTGTGGAGTAATTCCTGGGATCTCTTTACCATGACTCTAGTACTTGAAGACAGTTACGTAGCCAGGTAAGTGTGTTAAAGTTAAAACCCCACTGTGCCCTAGATTTTAATAAAGCATTGACTCTTGTAATCATATACATTCATCTATTCAAATTAGCTTTCCTTCTGTGCACAAATGCTCCCAGGGACATATTAGCAGAAACACTTGGAAAGCAGCTTTTGCGGCGTGGCTTTGTTTCTCCCGTGAACACTGCATCTGATGCACCTCATTCCCGGCCCTGTCCTGCTGAGGTGAGCAGCCCCTGCCAGCCCTCAGCCTGCGAAAGGATTTAGAGTGGAAAGCTCATGGCTTCCTGCTGGCTCCTTCTCCCTGAGAGCGTAGAACAAGGTCTCTGGGAGAAGGCAGGCAGGGTCATCAGGGGGCTGTCCTCTCTGGAAAGTAGCTGAATCTGCACTGTTTGGTCTCAGAACCCTACAGAAACCCAGCTTCACGTTGGTGACATTTGGTGTTTAAGGGTGACACATGGCAGGGGCTCTCTAGGATGCACCACTGAAACTCCTGCCACAGTCATGCCAGTGCCTCAAGGGCAGAGCTGTAGTTGGGAACTTGTGCGAGGTGCACGCTGCCTTGCCCAGCAGTGTGGCCCACGGGTCTCTCCCTGGGCGCCCCTGGCTCCTGTCCTTTCTGTCCTGTCCACTGCCAGCAGGCAGACGCGGCCACGGTGTTGCCTCCAGCCAGCCTCTCACATCTGCCCATCAGCCCTGCCAACCCAGCTTCCTTCCCCGTGGGTACACTGTGCTGCCAGCGCTCTGCCCCTGCCTGGGCCCACAGCTGTCACACAGCCCAGCATCCCCTGGTCCTGCCTGTCCGCGGAAGGCAGGCAGGAAGCTCGCAGCATTCTCCGCTTTTGAACTCCACACTTTCTGATCGCCTTGGCCCACCTTGTGTTGTCGTCCGAGAACCCCGAGCCCAGGTGATCTGTGAAGAACAGAGAGAGGAGAATCTATTTGGAATAATGACGTGAGCATCTCTTGGTGTATTTTGTGGCTATTTCTATGCTTTTTTTGGAGGAATGTCTATTCAAGGTCTACCTTAGCCCTTCCTTCCCTGCGCACTCCTCTGTCTCTGTCTGTCTCTGTCTCTGTTTCTCTGTTTCTCTCTCTCTCTTTCTCTCTCTCTCTGTCTTCCTTTTTCCCTTCCTTCCTTCCTTCCTTCCTTTCTCTGTCTCTTTCTTTGAGACAAGGTCTCAGTTTGGGTTGGCTGGGACTCCTGATTCTCCTTAGTGTGGGGATTATAGGCATGCCTGCTTGAACATTGAATGGCTTAGTATTTAGATGTAATGCTTTGTTTGTTTGTTTGTTTGTTTTTTGGTAGACACAAGTGCCCGTTAAATATATCACTTGCAAAAGTATTTTTCCAATCCACGCGTTGTTCCCTTTGCTTCTGTGATGGTGTCCCTTCTGCAAAGCACAATTTAAAGGTGTTACTTATATCTTAAGTGACAGAGATCATATCCAACATGATGTTCTGAATAGGTATATATTGTGGAATGGCCGGCAGTGCATTGTCTATTTGAAATTGCTCAGAGAATAGAATATTTTCCTGGTATCCGGGGCCTCACACATGCTAGGCAAGTGCTGTACCCCTGAGCTACATCGCCGAGCCCTTTTCTAGTTTTATGTACAGGCAGGGTCTCCCTGCCTTGCTGAGGCTGGTCTCCCGCTTGCCTTTCTCCTGTCTCAGCCTCCCGAGTAGCTGAGATTGCAGGCGTGTTCCCTGCACCTGCCACACGACGGTAGGGGTGTGGGCACTGCACGTACTCATTATCTTGATTTTGCCATCCCAACATAGAGGTATTTTTCTTCTTACCTCAAAGAGAAATGTCTGGCAGAGGTACTCTACCGTGCAATAACTCCTTAAAGAGAAACTAAAGCAAGGGCAGTACTGCGTTCAGCGGAAGCGGGCCTGTGTGCCGCCAGCCTGTGTGCTGCTGACCCAGGCTTCTCTGCCTGGTGGCCTGGGGTCACCAGGGCCACCTTGCACTGAGGCCTGCGGAGCGTGGCCTGTGTGCTCTTGTAATTCCTCCCCTCAGGCAGACGGCCAGTGTTGCTTTCATTTTACTTTTCCACTTTATTGAAATGTATGAAAGCAGAGTTTATTCTGAACTTATTCTGATGCATTTGAAATGTATTTTTAAAAGAAGTGGGTTTTTTTGTTGTTGTTATTTTGTTTTGTTTGAGACAGGGTCTTGCTGTGTAGCCCAAGCTCGCCTTGAACTTGTGATCCTCCTGCTTCAGCCTTCCAAGTGACACTGGCATGTATGTAACTCAGTACAGAGGCCCTGGGTTCAGTCCCAGGAACCCCAGACACACAAATAATCACACAGATTTTTTTTGTCTTTTTGAGGCAGGGTCTCACTGTGCAGTTTGGGCTGGCCTGGAGCTCACTTTGTAGCTCAGGCTGGTCTCGAACTCACAATGATCCTCCTGCCTCAGCCTCCCAAGTGCTGGGACTACAGGTGTGCACCACTACACCTGGCAGCATTTTCTATTTTAAAGGACTCCACTTTGGAAGGTACCAATGAGCAGTTAGTGAGGGCAGGAGGTTGGCCGGTCCTCTGGAAATGCAGGGTGAGGTGTCATCTCCACTCTGCGCCCAGCTTGGGCAGGAAGTGCGGGGGCCCACGCAGGAGCTGCGAAGGGCAGGCTCCAGGCTGGCATGCAGGCCGGCGCTTCCTGGGCACTCTGTTAGCATCTGTGCATAAATAGCAACTCGGACCGCAGTGCACTCATCCGAGTGGTATTTGGAAAAGTCTGTGCGGACTGTCCTGGGTTGCCAAGCGCTTCCCAGCGGCACAGCTGGGACTCCGCAGAAAGCCTCCTTTCACCTCCCCGCAGGCGGTGGGGTATTTTTAGAGACTGCCCCAGCAGGGCTCTGCCCCTTTTGGGAACTCCCCACCCACAGCACACCGGGAAGCTGTTTTTCAGAGACTGAACGTCCACGTGGAGAAATGCAGCGTTTTTCTGGGGGAGCACAGACAGGCGGAACCCGTTACAGCCACTCAGCATTGAGGGATGGGCAGTTGGCAGGGTGAGGCTTGCTGTGGGAGGCGTCCCAGAGTCCCCACCACACCACACACACCACACGCTGCTCTGGAAGGAGTGGGGCTTCCTGGGGATGGAGGGTGTGGGCGGTAGAGCAGATGGCCAGACCAGGCCGGCTCCTCAGCCCCGGCCCGCCTGTCTGCTCTGCAGGGCCAGGCCGTGGGTGGTGGGGCGGTGGGGTGAGTGGCTGCCGAGCTCTGTTTGCATTTCACTGTGGATGCGTCACTCACCCCAAGTATAACTTCGGTTTTCAGTAATGTGGATGGGCAGGGCGGCTGGAGTGAGGAAAACCTGGTGCATCTGAGGCTGTGAAACCAGGGCAATCTGAGGCCTCGGCTAAGCGGTTTCCTTGAAAATCCCGAGGACATGAACTCCTTGGGTTGACGCGACCGCTCCCATGAGCAGGTCTGTCCTCAGGCCACGGGTGACACGTGTACTAAAGCTGTCTCTAAAAAGGACCTGCTAGCGAAAGTCAAAAGAAGCCGAGCACCCCAGGGTCCGGTGCCTTCGGGGACCAGTACAGTGTGGTGTGGGGTTGTGATGGTCTTCGGCTTTGGAACTGCAGACCCTGGCATCCCAGGGGGAGACGGAGGGCGAGAGACCTTGCAGAGCGCCTCGCTGGCCCTGGCTCGCCTTGCTGGCTGTGGCTCCGGGAGTGTCAGGGAGAGAGTGCGCCCAAGATGGAGGTCCGCATCAGGGTCTCTTCCTGGGAGCTGGTTCTGGAATTTTAGCCTTTGAGCAAGTAGTGAGTCATTTTTTGTTCTTGTTTTTATTTTCTATTTTAAGGTAGGACAAATAATACTCGGCCAGGCTGTGGGCCCACATGAGAAACTGTTTAGCATGGGGCTGTGCGGTGAGGCCTCGGCCCCTCTCCCTAGCAGAGCTGGGCGCTTCCCCAGACACCCTGCACCTTTCAGGGGAGCAGAGGTCTGGCCAGGCTGAGGTGCAGGTGGGCCTGGGCCACACTCCCAGCTTCCGGCCCTGTCTGGATCCGCCATGGTCACCTGTGCTGTGAAGAGCACCCCCTCCTGCCTCAGCCTCTGTGTCGGTCCATCCGAGGTTCCTGCAGGCTTTGTCCTCGGAAGCCAGCCCGCCTTCCCTTCTCGCGGCCCCTTCCTTGTCTCTCTGGCTGCCCCACGGCTGCTCCTGACTCGCCGAGTGATGCTACTCCCAAATCCTTCCCCAGCTGCCGCCCCTGCCCTCCTCTCCTCCACAATCCAGCATCCTGTCTCCGGAGAGAGCGCGCCTGCGCACCAGACCGCTGCCTGTCTCCTCTGCCTGTCTCCTCTTCTGTTTACCTTTGTGGCTTGGGCTGTGGTCCAGCCACCCCGGGGAGCTGAGTGCTTGCCTGTTTCTCAGCCTCCCTCGCCACGAGAATGTAAACTCACAGAGCAGGAGCACAGTTCTGTGTGTGGCAGTGACCTGCTGCTAGACTAGAGCAGTGCTCAAGACACAGATGTGCTGAAGAGCAAGTGACGTCAGTACCCCCCGACACAGCAAGCACCGTAGTGCTGTGACCCCCGTGGGTGTGGAACTGCAGGTGCAAGAGGGCAGAGTCTCTGTGGCAGAAGATGCTGCACATGGCTTGCTTTCTGGGTTCCAATGAGTGAATGTGTCTGTCTCTTTGAACCACAAAAATACGTTGTTTACAAATACATACCATGTGATGCCACATTGTCACACATGCCTTCTGCACGTACAACTAACGATAATCTACCTTTCTGTCAGTATTGCATTAAAGTTTCACCTTGGATATGTAACTTTTTAACAGCATTGGATTTTATTTATACAATCTGTCCCTGCTGACCTGACTGATCTCTGCCGAACTCACAAAGCTCTAGGAAGTATGTGACATTCCCATGACACAGAGGAACGCAAACTGAAGTGCTGGGCCCGGAGGGACAAGAGGTTGTCTAAGGAGAGCTGGAAACGAAACCCAAGGCCCAGGTTTGTCTTACTCTGAAGGAAAAGCAGAAACCAGATCGAAGCATTCTCTTTCTCTCTCTGTTTCTCTCACTGTCTCACAGCTTACAAAATATGCCATCAGGAAAAACTGCTCTGTAGGTGACCATTTCCCCTCACTGTTTATACCTTAAGCAAGGCAGTGTATCACCTGTTCACAGCTGAAGAAATTTTTCACTGTGGTTAATCAAAGATTAAGCCAAACTAAATTGTTAATTCCTCCTAAAATAAAAACTAATTAGCTTCCATGCAATGTTTTTCTTACGTTACTTTCCATCTAAGATTACAGATTCCACTTGCGCTGTTATGAGCCATTGAACCTACATAACAACTCTTGATGTTTCTCAGTATGTAAACTCTCATTAGTTAGCCAACTACTAAAGGAAACAACTCTTAAAAAAATTCTAGTAGACTTTTAAATTCAGAAAACTCAAAAGTTAAAGAGAAATTGGGGCCCGAACTATACAGTGAGACCTTGTCTCAAAAACAAAGCAAATCAAAAACCAAAAAATCCAAACAAACAAAAAAGAGAGACTGGGATTTGAGTTTGGAAATGCCTATAATGTTTTTAAGATAATAGGAGGATTAAAATATTTTTTAAAAAATTCTATGAAGTGGATCTAAATATAAGAGCTCAAACTCTGGAATAAACCCAGGAGACCCCTTGAAGATATTAGCACAGGCGAGGATTTCCTGAACACCATCCCAAAACGCAGGAAACAAGAAGCAAAAGCTGGCACGTGTGGTCACATCAAGCTAAAAGTTTCTGCACAGCGAAGGAAGCAACCAATACAGAGACAACTCACGGAATGGAAGAAAATGTTTGCCTATGGCAAAGGTTACTATCCAAAATACATAATGGACTAAAAAAAACAACAAATAAACAAGTAATCCAGTTTTAAATTGGAAGTGATCTGAGTAAACACGTCTCAAAAGAAGACAAAAGGCCAAACAAATACATGACAAAATGGTACCGTTAGCCATCAGAAGAAGGCAAATCGAAACCACAATAACATCTCACCCCAGTTACAATAGCTATTACTAAGGAGGAGGGAAAAAGCCAGCTTGGTGGCACACACCTGTGACCAGAGGATTCAGAGAGGCTGCGGCAGGAGAAGCACAATTTTGAGCCCAGCTGCGGCAACTTAGCGGCTTAGCCTGCCTCAAACTCAAAATAATAATAATAATAATAATAATAACCTAAGGAGCTGCCGTAGCTCAGTGGGAAGGCCTTAGGCTCAATCCCAGTACCACACAAAGGAAGAGGGGGAAAGGAAGAGAAAAATTGCTGATGAGGTTGTGGAGAAGAGGGAAAAGAGACTCTTATTCTGCTGTCAGTAGAATATAAATTAGTACAGCCATTTAAAGCAGCATGGAGGATCCTCAAAAACTAAAATAGATCTACCGTATGTTGCTGCCTTCAAGCTTCTGGGCATAGTTGCAAAGGAAATGAATTCAGCATACCACAGAGATACCTGCAAGTGCAGGCTTATGTGGCGTCATTCACAATAGCTAAGATTTGAAAGCAGCCTAGGTGCCCACCAGCAGAGGAATGTACACGGGAAAGGTGGTACACATACACAGTGGACTAGGGTTCAGTCAGGAGGAAGAGTGCAGTTGTGCCACTTGCAGAGACATGAATGAAAGCAGAAGGCATCACATTAAGCAAAATAGCCTAGAAATGAAGAGACGGGGGTGGCCGTGTTCTCTCCTGTACATGGAGCTCAAAAGACGTCACCCTGGCGCCTGGCACAGTGCCCCACACCTGTAGTCCCAGCACTCTGGCCAGCAGCTCTGGAACGGCTGCCTCGGAAAGGAGAGGCAGGCTGGAGGTGCACCTCAGTGCAAGCTGAATTCAGTCCCCAGCATGAGGGGTCGACCTGCAAGTGGAATGCTGATCTTAAGAGCTGGGAAGCTATGAGGAAAGGAGGGTAGAAGAAAGGAAGTTGGAGTCTTTCAGTGCCTGGTGTACAAATGTAAGGAATTATCACTGAACCCATCCACGTCTGTGTAATTAATACACGTCATTACATTTGTAAGGAAAGCCTGGTGTCAGCGACGGGCATTGGCCACAGAAGAAACCTCCTCTGGTAATATTAATAACCATAGCAGGAGATCGCTAAGCTCTTGTACTCATGATGATATTCACACAGGTAACCTCACTGCTTCTAACATTTTCAGAAGACCTGAAAATGGTCTTCTGACCATTTAGCAGAGGACAAAACTGAGGCCTGAAAGGACAGCCACCGACCAAGCCCACACAAGTGGTGGCTGGAAGTGTGAGGACTCATTCCCAGGTGCCTTCGGTGGCATTTGGCTGTGGGGTCAGAAACCCACTGGATGTAGTTCACACGTAACATAAACAGGAAGGCTCAAAAGCTGGGACTGGAGAGGCTGACCTGAATTGTTTCCACATACAAGTCTTCCAAGGAAGTTACTGATTAATTCAGAACACAAAAAGAAAACTTCACACAGATTAATCCAACCATTCTTTTCTTTTTGGGGGGTGGGTCCTAGGGATTGAACTCATGACTTCTCACTTTCCAGGCAGGCACTTGTGCCGCTGAGCTAAACCCCCAGCCCAATCTAACCATTCTTGAGCTTTAATTTCTATAAATAAGGTAAAGCAGGCAGTAAATCAAATACACCTGCAGAAATAAAGAGCACCAATAAAAGGACCAACTATGTAAACATAAAATACAAATGTAACTTTTATTTGACGCAAAAAACAACAGCAGCTGGGTGTGGTACAGATTTGTAGTATTCCTAGTGCTTGAAGGCTGAGGCAGGAGAATTTCCAGTTCAAGGCCAGCCCGGACTATCTAGTGAGATTTTTGTCTCAAAAAACTAAACAAATTAAATAAAAGACAGCAGCACAAGCAGTGCTTACAAGCCGTGCTGTTGGGCATACATGGAATAAAGATGTCATTTGTATGAGAAATGGAAGAGGGGACAAGTGAAGCTCTATTGAGCTGATTTTTAACACTATAAATATGGAAAACAATCTGAACTGGATTGCTTTAAATTAAGTATTAATTAAAATCCCAGGGTGCTTGGGAGAGTAAGAAGAATTAAGATGTGTGATGTACGAGTCCCAGTTCCCCACAATGAATATAATCGAGTACTGCAGGCATGTACTAATAAAAATACAATAAATAAAATCCCCAAGACCACCACTAAGAAAATGACTCCAAAACTAATAAAAGAAATGAGAAAAAATAGTACACTAGAAAATACTAAGGAAAATAAGGCAGTAATAGGGGAAGAAAAAACACATATAGCATAATGAAAGCAAATTTCAAAATGGCAAAATTACATTCTACCTTCTCAGTAAACACTCTGATTATACATGAATTGAACTGTCTGATACAAGGCAGAGACTGTAGAACACAGTTTAAAAAAATTCATCACCTACCTATTTGGTGTCTATGAAGGACACACTTTGCATTCAAAACACAAATTGGTTGGAAGTAAAGGGATGGGAAGAGGTATACCATGCAAAAACTAAGCAAAAGAGAGCTAGACTGACTGTACTAGCATTTGAAAATGTAGATTTTAGAACAAAAAATAGATAAGGATGTTTACAGAGAGAAAAGAATCAACCCACCAGGAAGTTATAACAATTACATACATAAATGTACCAAACAACAGACTCCCAAAATACATCAGGCAGAAAGTGACAAAATTGAAGGGTGAAAATAGAATTCAACAATAACTTAAAACTGCCATACCACACTTTTAACAATTAATAGAACGATGGGCAGAAGCCCAGCATGGTGGTTCACTCTTGTAATCCCAGCACTCAGGAGGCTGAGGCAGGAGGATTACCAAGAACTCTCTGTGCAGTCTATGCTACACAGAGAGTTCAAGGCCAGCCTGTACCCTGACTCCAAAAAAAAAAAAAGATGAGCAGAAAGTCCACAAGGAAATAGAACAGCTGAACAGTATTATTAACGAAGTGGGCACAGCAGAAGGCTAGATGGCTACAGGATACTTTTCCCAGCAGCAGCAGATACTCACATCTCTCAAGTGCTTGAGGAATGTTCTGTAATGCAGATCACAGAGTAAGCCAGAAGTCACCTCAGTAAATGAGATAGATCAGTATAACCATTAGAAGGCATCATGTTTTCTAATAGAATGAATTCATAGACGAAATCAATACCAGAAAGTACTTTGGGAAATATATAAAATGTGTACATTAAGCATTACATCTCAGATTACCGGTGACTCAGAGAGGAAATCGCAAAGGAAGCTACAAAAGACTTTGAGATGATTGCAAAAAAACAATAACACAACTTAGAGTGTGCAGCACATCCTAGTAGGAAATTTAACGTTCTATATTTAGTGTCATTTTGATTAATCCAATAATAAATATTTCCACATAATTAAAAAGTGTTTTAAATATAACTCAAAACCTGGTCTGTGGTGGGTGGTGCACACCTGTAATTCTAGTACTCAGGAGGTGGAGGCAGGAGAATTTGCCATGTTCAAGTCCGGGCTGGGCCACGTAGGGAGTTTGAGACCAGCTGGCACTCCTGGGAGAGACCTTGTCTCAAAACAAACAACCAGACTCAGAAAGTGTGTAACATCCAAAGGTTGAGCGTGATCTCCCACTATTAGACTGACTTAGCAGCATATTTTATTGCGCTCCGTTTTGCTGTTGTAAAACTGTCTCATGGACTTTAATCATTGACTGCGCTGAGCGTTATTTCCCTGAGACCCATTGGGAACCGTTCGCTCAGAAGCTGGGTCTTTCTGTGGCTGCTGCTCGCTGGCAGCTGCATTTGCACAGCTGTGGTCAGCATAGAAGCCAACAGTCTGAGCGGAAAGGATGGAGCAGAAAGTATCTGCTCCGATTCGCTTAGGGGAACAGACGCAGTGAAGGAGGAGCTGGCCTGCTACAACATACATAGATAGAGACAGAGACATAGATGATAAAGATGCAGAGGTGACAGATGGGTATACAGTGAGGGACGGGGGCTGTGGCTTAGTCACCGCCAGCCAGGGGAAGAGGCCTCAGCTGCCTGTCTTCTTCACAGTCCGGTGGCAATGTCACCGAGGACGTCGATGGCCACGGCCAGCATCACTGATAAAAGATGAGCAGGGCTTTGACCCGCTTTCCCGAGCCTGCCCGGAAGGTGTGAGGGAGGGAGTGTGAGTGCCACCTTCTAAGTGGGCTCAGAGGGGTGCGCGGTGCCAGGGGAAGGCAGGGTGTGTGCTAAGCGTGGTGATGCCGCTGATTCTTCGGCATCCAGCTCTGCAGGAGTCTGGCAGCCAGGTCACTGCCCACACAGAACTGCACCCCTGCCCTGTGAGTTCACGTTCTCTTGGCGAAGGAGGCTGAGGAACAGGCACGCACCCAGCTCCTGGGGTGGCTGGACCAGGAGGATGAGGTGCTTAGGAAGGGGCCGTGAGCAGGGAAGGTGGGCTGGCTTCTGAGGACAAAGCCCACAGGAACCTCGGATGGACCGACACAGAGGCTGAGGCAGGAGGGGGTGCTCTTCACAGCACAGGTGACCATGGCGGATCCAGACAGGGCAGGAAGCTGGGAGTGTGGCCCCAGCCCACCTGCACCTCAGCCTGGCTAGACCTCTGCTCCCCTGAAAGGTGCAGGGTGTCTGGGGAAGCGCCCAGCTCTGCTAGGGAGAGGGGCCAAGGCCCTCACCTCGCCACGCAGCCCCATGCTAAATAGTTTCTCATGTGGGTCAACAGCCTAGCCGAGTATTATTTGTTCTTCCAGTCTTAGAACATTTAATCTTCACAAGAGCCCTGTGTGGCCTGATTCCGCTCTTAGACACAAGAAAGCTGCCCCCAGGAGAAGTTAAATACTCTACTAAATACTCTAAAAAGAGTTGAACTGACAGCTGAGCTTTTTGGGGTGAGCGGTGTGCTCCGGACCAGCTGTCAGTGGAACAGAGTTTTGTGTTAAAAATTTTTTTAAAAATGAGTAAGAGGGCCGGGTATTTAGCTCAGTGGCTCAAGTGCCTGCCTGCCAAGCTCGAGGTTGTGAGTTCAATCCCCGGTACCAAAAAAAAAAAAAAAAAAAAAAAAAATGAGTAAGAATCTTACACATTTGGCCACTTGTCCTTGCCATCTGCATTATTTTATCCCTTAGACGCTTCTATAATATTAAGTATGCTGAGTGGTTTATTTTCCAACAATGGTCCTCCCTTTTTTCTTCCTTCTTGGTCTTTTTTCTTCATTTTAACATGGTATTAGTTTTGTGTTGGCAGTTCTTCTACTACTGGAAATTGAATTTTTCGGTTTATTTATTTCTCACCAGTACATAAAACATAAAATTGTATATATTATTTTGGTACCATGTAATGCTTCAATAGATGTATGTGGTGCATAATGTTGATTTCTTAAATTGATATAGGTGAGTAGTAAGGGTTTTGTTTTGTTTTGTTTTGTTTTGTTTTTGGTACCAGGGATCAAACATGACCTCACGCTTGCTAGGCAAGCGCTTGAGCCACTGAGCTAAATGCCCAGCCCTTGGCTTTTCCTTTCCAGCTTACAGGTTTGCATGGTTAGAACAGGGAGAGGGAAACTTGCACTGTAGGTACTAGGGTGCTTGCTAAATTATAAAAGTTGGACAGAAGTTCTTCCCACATATGGAATGCTAAGACAGATGCACATGTCTTGTGTAACCAGTAACATAAACAAACGACAGTAGGAAATTTAACACGCGCGTCTACAGCAGGCATTTTGGGGTTAGCTTCTCCACTAGGAGAATGGTACTTTAAACAGGGAAGCTTTTCACCTTGCATATAGGACACACCCAAAATCAGTGTAGGGGGGAATGACCAGTGTGTCACTCAGTTGGTGCATACCCACCAAGCTGAGCCCCGGGGTTAAATTCCTGGCAATGCAACAAGCCACAAAAACAGTAACAAAGAAAACCCTCAGAATGAACAGAAACACCCACAAAAAAAGCTCGAGATCAGAGAAAGCAAATCACCCACTTTTTTCCTGTTGATTTCTTGCAATATCCTACAATCTCCAACCTCTCCAGCACGAATGTAGGCATTAAGCTAGAGGGAAAAGTCACCAAAATCTTTCGGCATTCTTGCTGGTTACCTTTTGAAGAGATAAGAAAATCCTTGGCAGCATTTTTGAAAATGTTAAATAAATTGCTACTCTCAAAAATTGCACAGAAGTTTGAGTTTTATATATTTTTTCTATACCTACCAATTAGAAATCTGAATTTTTACCCTATATGAAATAAATGTTATTCTTTAGGCAGTCAGGAATGGGAACAAAAGAGTTTATTTTGATTTTCATTTTTGTTTTAAAAATAAAGTCAGAAAAGCAATATAAGAGCCTTTATTTATTGTAACTTTCATTGCATTATAAATTCTACTAACCAACTTCAAACACTTCAAATTCTACATTCTGCTTTTTCAGGTTTGGTTTTTTAGGCAAGGTCTTGCTGTGTAGTCTGGACTGGCCTTGAACTCGTGGCAAGCCTCCTGCCTCAGCCTTCTGATTGCTAGGACAACAGGCATGCATCACCACGACTGGCTTAAATTCTAAATTTTAGATACTGATATTAAGAAAACAGGTGTGACTCGGTTTTGTAAGTATTCTTCATTGTCCCTTGAGTTGTCACAGGTTTCCTAGGTCCTCTACCATGGAAATCTGTTGTTAAAAACATTACAGTCCGTCCTCGCTTTTCTTAAACCTCTTCCATTAGTACACACGTATCATGTCAACCCTCAGATTATCCTAGAATCAAAAAACTAAACTCTTTACATTTGCAATGGTTGGAACTAAAATACCAAGTCCGTTAAAGCACAGGGGTGTTATTCTATGTAAAACCAAAGTGTGTTACCCAAGCTGGCCTGCCAGTTACACTGAAGTCACTGCTCCCCCTAAATGGCTAATAGACTAAAAGTCTTTTGTTTAACATGTTCAGTGTTTTTTTCCTGGAAAAGCCATTTTTCACACATGCAGAAATTATAGTCATTTAAAATAAGCTTAATAAAATACACATTTGGCAGGATTCCTTCCTGCGTTTGCTTTTAGCACTGTTCCTATAACCAATAGAGAGAAGCCTGCGTTTCGGGTAGGAGTTGGAAGAGGTGAGCTCTGACATTCTCTTCCTTTGACAATTCTGCAGTTCGAAGAGCATCTGCTAAGAACAGAGCAGCTGGTGCTGCTGTGCTTCCCATCTTATTATTATTATTATTATTACTGTTGTTTCACAGTGCTGGGGAGGAAACCCAGGCTTGCCAGCCAAGTCTCTATCTACCACCTCGCTGCCGCTCTTCCCCGCTCTCGTGCTGGCCGTGCTGCCCGCCGGCAGGGGCAGGGGGACATGGCCCAGGAGTAAGGTGTGCCCAACCTGGGAGGCCTAGGAGGGCGGAGGCCCTGTGCTGTCCCCAATCGAGGGGACACTGTGGCCGTAGACACACCCAGCGCCAGTGGTGACCCTGCAGGTTAGGGAGTCACCAGGCTGGGTGAGTTTCTCGGCAGAGGAGACGTGGAGATACTCATAAATGTCTTTTTTATAACTTCCAGACTGTGCTGGTTTCTGGGTCCCTCAGCTCCCCTGGGGCAGAGCTTCTATACCCCCTGCAGACCTTCACTTGGAGAGGTTGGGCATAGAACCCTCGGCAACTGGGAGCTGCAGTGTGCAGGGGGAAACCACTGCGCCCCAGGCCCAGAGTGTGTGCGTGGTGGCCTGGGGCGGTCCGGGGAGTCCCCTGAAGGTTATGTCAGTGTGAGTCCCACAAAGTCACTACAAGGAAGTAGAAAGCCCGGGGAAGAGGAAGAAACTGCAGCTCAGAGAACCGAAGGGGTCACCCCGATGCAGGGGCTCCCAGTCACTGCCCCTCAGGGAGCCGGGCCAGCAGTTAGGCATTGGTGGAGGCTCACTTCCTGTCTCGGAGCTCCAGAGGTCCTTCTGGCCGGAGAGGACACCAGTCTCTAGGGGCACCCCTGCCCGGGCTGTGTTCGGGGCAGTTGCTTCTGCTTGGGAAGATGGTGACTTCCCTGCTTGGGAAGGTGACTACAGTTTGGAGGTTTCAGGGGCTGCTGTGGGGAGTGTGGCACTGGACGCTGTGGAAAGCTGGCGATTGGGTGTCCCAGCCATCCCTGAAAAGCCTGTGTGTTACCCCTGTCTGGGTGTCCTCAGTCTTGAAGGGGGGTGAGAGAGACCAGGTGAAGTGAGGACTGGTAAGCCTGGTCCCATGGACACTCCTTGAATGATTAATCCGCGTGCTCCCGTAGAGAGCCGAGCAGGGTCTGACCCAGTAAGGTAGGGAGGAAGCTGGACTTCCTGTCCCCTTTGAACTTAGCTCGGTTGCAGCCTGAGGACACCACACATTTTGGCCTCTGATGAGGTTTGGAGTGTCAGTGGTCACTTTGAGCATCGCTGATCTCAGCTGTCCGTGACCTCCGATAATTGGGTGAGTGCGCTTCTCTCCCCAGCTTCGTTAGGTCCTGATGGTGAGCAGTGGCTGCTTTATGAAGAGGTGCTTCGAGGTACCCAGGGATGCGCTGACCTGGAGGGACACAGGGCGTTCGGTCCAGGCTCGCTGGTTCTGATGAACACTGGGACCTCAGCGGCAGCAGCTTTGTCCCGAAAAGGACATTCTGATCCCTCAAGAGAACCTTCTTAGAAACGCAAGACAGATGGACAGTCCTGCCCACAAGGCACACAGTGCACGGAAAATCCACGCGTTGGCGCATTTTCATACTAACTTTGCAGCCTTGGCTCCAGACTGACAAACTTCACGGTCCCAGCTGATGTGGCTGCCGCACCTTTATGTTCTTCCACCTGTTTTCAGTTTGACAGTTTATAAAAAAAGATTTCTCTTTTCTGTTTTTTGAGATTTAAAATTAGTTCTCAAACTTGGAATAGGAGTTTCCAGAGCAATCCATGGTAGAATAGCTTAGTTTTAAGAAGGCTTCTTTGCCTGTATGTAGAAGTAAGTGCCTTAAAACGCTGGCAAGCCCTGGCTTGCAAGGAAGCAACTGTTTTCCAGAGCAGCGATGTAGGAGCACAGGTAAGCAAGGCCTGGTGTGCGCAGATGACCGTGCGAAGCGGGGAGGTAGATGTGGACCCCAGCCTGGCAGTGGGCCTCTGGGCGTGGCGGTGTAACCAGGCAGGTGTCAGCTCTGAAGCACCCTCCCCTCCCGCCCTGCGCCGTTCCTAGGCTTCAGTGTACTTCTTAGAGCTTCCCGTCTGCCGTCTTCCTGGGATGAGCTGTTTCCTTCCCTCATCCAGGGAAGCTTCCTCCTTCCTTTCTAATGTGTACTTTCCTTAGGAGTAACCTGATAGCCAGGCAGGCTTCTTTCAATTCTTTGGGGCATTATTTTGGTTCTTTTGACTTCATTTCCCTTGAGATTTTGCTACTGTTTTTATCTCTACCTCTCTGCATATCTTTTTTTTCTGTTTTTTTTAAGTGATTTTCCCTATAATTGGTTTTAAGCAATTAACATCTGATGCAACTAGGTGTAGTCCTCCCTCTCTCCCTTTTTCTCTCCCTTCTTCTCTCTCTCCCTCCCTCCCTCTCTCCCTCCTTCCTCCTCCTCCTCCTCCTCCTCCAGTTTGATGTTTCCAGACAGGCTTTCACGATGTAGCCCAGGCTGGCCTCAAACCCACAGCAAACTTCTTGGTGCAGCAGCCCGAGCGCTGGGCTCACAGGCCTGCTCCTGGCTTTGCAGTCTCGCTCCTCGTGCTTGAGGTTTGTCTAACATTTTGAATCTGTGGCTATAATAACCTCATTTGGAAATCTGGAGTAATTCTTCCTTCAGTCCCCCATCCCTTCCAAGATGCTTGTCTTGGACTCTAATCACAGATCCTGTGTTAGACTGTGAGGAGTTGACCCGTGAGATACAGTGGGCTTTTCATGTTTCACCCTTCATTTGTTTTAAAATCTGTGCTTCAGATGGGATGATTTCTATGCTTATGTTTTCAAATTCAGTAGTGTTTTTTCCCATCCAGTGTGTTTTTCCATAATCTTTACAGTTTTCAACATTAGATATTGTATTTTATTTTACTTTAACATTAGATATTTTAAGCGTTTTTTAAAATTCCACTTCAGGTCTCTGCTTAATTTACTTTCCCTTGTAGCTCCTTGGGCTTATGGATATAGCACAGCTATTTTAATGCCCATGTCTACCCATCTTATCTCCATATTATTTCTTGATCCTTGATTGTTCTTTCTCCTCTTTCTAGGCTGTGTTTTCCTGCTCTTTGTGTGCCTGTGTGTTTTTATTGGAGGCTTAACATGCTGCACTTTACTTGGTAGAGCTGTGGCCTCTGGCCCCATCACTGACCGAGCCTCGTTTAGGATGCAAAAACAGTTTGGTCCTGGGGAGTTTGCATTTAACCTTTCCTGGGTGAGGCAGGAGCAGCCTTCAGTGAATGAGGTATCCATCGGCCCATCTGCCCGACGCCCTGGGACTCGGGCTTCCTAGACCACGGTGGACTCCGAGGACTGCTCCCTTCTCTTTTCACGAGTGGCTGGCTCTTTCTCTGCTGTGGGTTTTCCTCTTCTGCACACACCAACCGGAACTCAGCCAAGCGCTCTGCGGACCATGCTGAAGCCTCTCGGGTGCATTGGTCTTAATCAGACGTGCAGCTGGGTCCTCGCTGCGGAGGTCGCTGAGAGCCGCGCTGAGACCTCCTCTTGTGCTGCTGTAATCCGCCTTCCTCCAGACCATGATGAGCACACCCGGGCTCACCTTGCCTGCTGCCTTCTCCCAGGGTCACCGACCTTCTGTTCCTGCTGCGCGCTGTCCGAAGCCTGTCATTTTTCTTTCTCAGACAGGGTCTGACTGCACCGTCCTGGTGGCCCTGCACCCCGTCCCCCCTCAGACTTCCAGGTGCTAGGATCTCAACGTGTGCACCCCACCCGAGGAAACACCATCTTTTAAAGCTGTATTTCATACTTGTATGGTGTAGGGAGGTGAATCCTACAGTTTAATGCCATCTTGGTCAGAAGTGGAGGTTCATGATCGTTTTTGGAAATGAAATTACACTTTGTCTTTCCCAAAACATGCAGCTTGGAGATTTATAATGCATCTGGCGGCCTTTCCTAGGCAGGAGAGAAGAGCAGTGCAGTGTTTCAGGGTAACGCGTTCCCCTGTGTTCAAAGAATAACAGAGGTGGTGCCCAAAACAAAGCTTGTTTTAATTTAAAGTGGAACGGAATGAGTATGTTTTTCCTCTGTGTTTTAAGTCGGGTTGATGGTAGATAAACGCAAGGCTTTGATATCATCAGCAAAGCATTCTTAACAGCTCACACACAAATGCAAGTGTTCTTGGAAGAGGCTGTGGGTGTGCTTGGGGCGCCCTTGTTATTTTCCTTCTGCTTTGAATGAAGAAAGAAATTTATTTATTTTTACAGTCATGTTTCTTCAGAGTGATTGTGTGGCAGCGGCGGAACAGAACACTCTCCGTCTCACGGCTGAGACAGGCGGTGCTTTGTGCTGGGCTCGGGGCATGATCTCCAAACTACAGAGTGTCCCGCGGCAGGTCAAGAGCCCGAACGCAGTTCCTGTTTCCTGACTTGTTATTTTAAGTGTGATTAATAGCAAGCTCTTCAGCAGAGAATAGGCAGAAACTAAGGAAACTATTTTTTTTCCCTTTTAGAAAAGCAAAACAGACACTAAAAAGGAAAGTGGTTTTGGTTTTAACTCTCAAGCGCGGAGTGGCAAACGCAGACTGCAGCTGTCAGCCTGGGCCTCTCAGAAGACCGCGCTGCGCACCGACCACACTTCGGTCCTCTGCAGAGACGCCGTGGGGGCGACATGAGCGGGTGCCGAGTGAGGGCACAGGGTCCCTTGGGGGAGCGGCTCGGGGCCTGCAGGAGACCTGGGGTGCTCACAGTAGCTCCAGCTCTGCACTGTCCCCCATTCATGTCACTCTCTGTGCACCAGGTGTGACACAAACGCTGGATGAGCCGTCCAGGCGCGCCTCCCCACTGCCTGGCAGGGCCTCGCCCCTGTGGCTCCGCTGCCTGTTGCAAAGGCCACTAGTGAATCCCGGGGGTGGGCCATGCGGGCAGCGCTGGGTCTCCGCCGTGCCTGAGCTGTTTGGTTCCTCTGCCTCTTGCTCTCTGCCTCAGGTCCCTGTCTTGGCTTCTTCCCTTCTGAGGAATCCTCTCACTCCTTGTGGCCATGCAGGGACCTCCGTCTCACTCCTCGTTACCCAGCTCCCTTCTTTGAAGGGCCAGTAGGAGCCCTGGGCTGCCCTGCTGCCCCTCTGGGCTCGGGCAAGGTCCCCTGCTGCAAGTTCCCCACAGCTTTAGGGTCCCACCCACACTGCATTCTCTAGGACCTGCTTTTGGGGGGGCTAGGTTCTGTTGTCTTCAGGTGATTTTCTGGGGCCAGGGTCGCAGACAGCCTCGAGGGGCCCTTAGGTGGTTAACTGTACTCCAGTTATTTAGGCTCATTACCCCCAGAAAATCACCTTGAAGACAATGGGACCTAGCCCCCCAAAGTGGGCCTCGATGCAGACTGTCCGTCAGTGCAGGGATGGAAAAGAGGCTCGGTGGGCAGAGGCAGTAGGACACTCATCGGCATTTACAACAGAGGACAGAGCTGTCACTGTGAACACACTGGTGGTCCTGGACACTACGCTAAGCGAAGTCAGGCAGGCACAGAAAGACACTTAGATGGGGGTCTACTCATAAACAGGTGCAACCTAAAACAGTCACACTGTTAGCAGCAGAGCACAGCACAGTGGTCAGCAGACACGGAGGTGCTGGTCAAGGACACAAAACCACAGTTACGCAGAAGGGTCTGGGCTCAGCACGCAAGGCGAGGGGGTCGTTAATTAGCTCCACTCCACTGCCAGCGGCACTGTGGGCCCTGTAGTTAGATCGATTACGATTTGTCTAGAGAGAGAGGGAGAAATCAGTGGGGCAACGGGGTGGGAGGCAGGTAGATCCTTGTGAAAGAAGCAGCAGGTCTCTCTTGGGGTGTTGTGCTGTCTTGGGGTGTCGCGCTGTCTTGGGGTGTCGCGCTGTCTTGGGTAGTCGAGCTGTCTTGGGGTGTCGCGCTGTCTTGGGGAGGGCGGAAGTTAGAAGGATGCGGTCCCAGGGCGCGAGAGAGCTAACAAGCTTACGGGGCCTCCTGCTGAGGAAGAACTTACCTGTGGGGCTCCCTTCTTCCTGTTTCCCTTCAAAGTTTTCTTCTTCATGGATGTGTTTGCATTTTGTTCTCTTTTTGCGCTCGGGATCGAATGCAGGCCTTGCACACGCTGAGCGATGCCCTGCCAGTGAGCGCGCTTCCCAGCACTCTGGTTTTGCTTTTCCATCAGCGTGCCGTTCACCAGGTCTCTCAGTCCTGGGTGCCCCTGCACTTCTTTATCTGACAGAGCACGTCCCCTACTCGGCCTTCACCAGGTGCGGTGTCTTAGTGAATCTGTTTTTAAGTTATGATGGGTATTAATGTGATGAATTTGCTAACTGGCCTGATTTAATCGTCTCATGATGCGTTTATCCAAACCTTACATCGTGTCCCATAAAAGTGAAGCTGAACGTGGTTACGCGGACCCGGAATCCCACCGCCCTGGGAGGCTGAAGCAGGAGGATGGCAAGTTGGAGCCCACCCTGGGCAACTTGGGGACTTGGCGAGCATGAGATGCTGTCTTGACATGAGAAATGCAGAGAGCCAGGAGTGTGTCTCGGCGCAGAGGGCCTGCATTTCCTGGTGATGGCCACCCACAAAAGCCACCACAGAAGTCACCAGTATTCCTGCTGGCATTTCCCCATTCTTAGAACTCCTTAGACTGAGGTGTCAAAGCCATCAAGTACTACTTAGGAGTGAAGAATTATCGCTGAAGTGTAGCTTTCTGGGCCATTTGGTGTGTGTGTGGGACAGTGTACTCCATGGCTTTTAGCTAATTTGTACATGGGCCCATGTGTAGTTGGTCACAGATGGGCCCATTTGGGTTGGACTCACAGTGGATTCCCAGCCCCGGGCACTTGGGGACGGCTGACTTTCCTTTCGTATGCATCACACTAATGCTGTTTCACTTTTGTTTGCTTTATTGCTTTGCATGAATATTTTGCTGGACAGCGTTTGGGTTCGTCTCAGCCCTCCGTGTGTACGGAGACATTTAAGGATGCTTCTTTCTTTTCTGGACGGTGCTGCCCCAGCCTGGGTTTTCTTTTCAGGGGGAGCAGAGCAGATCCCAGAGGTCCTCCTCCCCGGCGTGCTGGGCCACGCCCGAGGCTGCAGCGCTGGCTCCGGGCTCTGTCAGTGTTGTGTGGGGCACTGTGCAGACCACACTGGCTCCCCGGACGGCAGCCTGGCACCTCGCAGGCCAGCAGGAAGCAGTCTGTGCTCTCCGGTTGAGCTGAATCTTCTCTTTGTCTCCTGCTGCCCGGGCTGTACACACCCTGCGACGGGCTGTCGTCTGCCACCTGACCTGTCTAGCGCATCTGGGGATCCTGTGCCTTCAGCTGTCACCCAGGTGGGCCCCTTTCCTCTGACAGATGACTGGCACAGGTGTCCTATGGGGCCTCGGGGTCCCATCTGAGTGGTCCTCGCCAGGTGTGGCAGGCAGGTGGGCTGGGCAGAGCGCTGCCTGGGGACCAAGTGGCACTGTTTGGAGTTCAGGCCGGACAGGAAGGACACACTACCACGAGCACCCCAGAACACTAATTGGTACCAAGAGATGTTGGGGTTTTTTGAGGCAAGGTCTTACTATGTAGCCCAGACTGGGCTTGAACTGAGGGTGATGCTCCTGCTTCAGCCTCCTGCGTGCTGGGATTGCAGGCATGAGCCACCACGCTGCATGTGAAGTTTTGAGTTTGTTGGCTTTGGGATCTGGCTTTCCCCAGACAGACAGTCATGGCCAAGAGTGTCCATTATGGGTGGAATAGACCAGCTGGCCAGCACTTGTGAACTTCCAGGCACAGGAGGCAGTGGACAGCAGTTAGCAGCCTCCCTCCACCCGGGCAGGCCATGTCCAGTATGTGGCCTGATGCGTCAGCAGGCTGGTTTGGGTGTATCAGGGCCGGAGTCCTGGTGAACTCTTGTCCCAGGAGGTGTGAGATTGAGCTCTCGGGTGGCACACGTTCGCCCTCACCCCTACCCACCCCCTGGTGGGGTGACTCAGATGGGGGTCAGGGGGCTCAGCTGGGCTGAAGGGTGGGGTGGGGTCACCCTGTCCTGTAGGTCTCTGCTCCCCACTAGCACAATGATTGCTTTTTCCGACGCTCCTGCCCTCACAGTCAGGTTCTGCTGCCCGCCCACTGGGGCTGCGGTGCTGGGTGCGAGGCCCAGAGGGTGTCTGAACTCTGACCACAAGAGTCTTAGAGATTCAAGAGCAAAAGCCTAGCCCGAAACAGAAAGCAAGGCGGAGTCAGAGAGACCTGTGTCCCTGGAAGAAGCTGTGGACCTCTGAGAGGTGCAGGGGTGGCCACAAACCATCGCAGCCTGGCCCCAGGAGTCTGCCAGGCCACGCCTTCCTCCTGCCACCGAGAAGCCCTCGTTCACAAAGACTTCTGTTTGTGTGTTACTGGCCTGTGATCCCAGCCTGTGGGAGGCTGCACCAGCAGGATGGTAAATTAGAACTAAGCCTTGGCAACTTAGCCAGACACTGCCTAAAAATAACAAATGAAAAGAAACGGAACAGCTCAGTGCAAAGGCCCTGAATTCACACCCCTCAACAAGCTGCATGACAGATGAACCCAGAGGACGTTATATTAAGTGAAATATCTCATTTACACACATTTAAGTATTCGTTATCTGAATATCATTATTCTTGGGACCAGAAGTATTTTGGATTTTTTTTTTCAGATTGTAGAATGTTTGCACGTGCATAGTTAGGTATCTTAGTGCCAGTACCCATGCCTAGACACGAAGCTCATTTGGGATTCACGTGTACTTTGTATTTGTTTCCGGAAGGTAACGTTATACAGCATTTGGAGTGCACCCGTGCCTTGACTGGATCTGGTGTGGAATTTTCCCACTTGTAGCGTTCAGTAGGTGCTGAGACAGTTTCTCGTTTTGGAAATTTCAGTTTTGTGTTTTTGGGTAGAGGGTTCCCAACCTGCATGCAGACCATTAAAAAGTTATCCATAGAAGCAGAGTAGCGTGGTATGGCCAGGATCGCATGTGGGGGCGTAACAGTTATCAGGTGTCCACGCCAAGAGGCAGAGATTCAGGGGAACTAGGAGGCAGATGTCAGTGACCTGCTGCACAGCAAGATGACCATGGGTAATGACAGTGTGGAGGATATTTTGAAATTGCCAAGAGATTTGAAACCTGAGCCTTTCCACTATACATATCTAAATAGAGACAGATCTCGCAAAGCATCACCGTGTACCCCATGCATTAATAATAATACACAATTAGTATTGGTTGACTGTAAAAAATAAATCAAAAGAAGCTTTCTGAGCTGCAGAAAGAGGGATACCTTCCCTGTGGGAACTCAGGTCATTGCTTGCTGCAGTGTCACGTTGACCCTTGGCCTAGTTGGCCCATCCCAGAGGATTGTTGGGAGGGTTCCGGGGAGAGGATGCCTGCCGCTCCAGCCACCCCTGCAAGCCTGACCAGGGGGTCCCCTGTGGACAGAACCATCAGTCTGGGGGCAGGTCCTCCAGGGCCCACAGGAAGGCACCGTGTACGAAGTGGGGTTCCCTCTGGTGGTGCTAGGCACAGGATTTGTGCCTGAGCGGTCTCCCCGGCTGTACCCCTGGGGACCCCCCCAGGTGGGGCACTGCTGTGTGGCATAGGTGGGGCCATCACCAGAGCTGCCGCAGTGCTGGTGGAGGAGACAGACAGACAGACGCTCCACCCACAAGCTCACCAACCAACTACATCCAGTTTTCCCCAGGGACGGTTATGGCCCGGGACTCCAGTGGGGGATGCAGTGGTCCCCCAGACAGTATGAGAGCAGCTCGGTGCTGAAAGCCGAAGCCAGGTTCGAATCCAGCAGCAAGCTGGAAGGCAGAAAGCACCAACACAAGCTTCGCCCTGCTCCCCTTCAGTGCCAAATCCCGGGAAAGCTCAGGAAGGACTCTGTCACTCTGTTTTAGCACTAGCAGCAGATGGCACTGAAGCAACACCCCCCCCACCCCAACAGCTACAAGTGACAGAAGTGCAGCAGAGACCCCAAAATACCTAGAAGAGTAGAGATGACGTTTTAAGGCGACTAGAGGGTGCGAACTGTCTTGACCATTGGCCTATCAGATTCTGCCTAGTAAATATGGGCTAATATTATGTGTCCCTCAAAAAATAAAGAAAATAAGGCCAGCGGTGACAGGCGTGTCCAGGCCTGCCTTCCCGAGGTGGCCCTGATGCACACTCCTCACGTGTGCTGCTGGCGGCCGTGCTTGGGGGCACATGTGCCTGGCACATCTTCCTTCCTCCTCTCCCCCCTTTCTTTCCCTCCCCACCCACCCCCTCCATCTCTTGATCCACCTCCAATTTGACAAAGATCTATCTCTCCACTTCCTATTATGTAGCTTTTATTTTGCTCTTTATAATTTGAGTTTCTCATAGAAGAGAAATCATGCAGTGCTTAAACTGTGTGTCTGATATGTTTTGCGTAACATTATGTCCTCGTGGTGCACCCAGTTTCCTACACATGACCCATGTTTATCCTTGATGGCAGAGTGGTACTCCACTGAGTATAGATACCACATTTTCTTCACCCCAGCATCTATTGTGGGCATACCAAGATTGAACTGTTACAAACTGCGCCGCAGTACATGTGGATGTGCATAGATCACTGCAGTATGAGGTCTTTAACTCCTTCTGGAAGACATCAAAAAGGGGAATGAATGGAATTTCTAGCTACAGTTTCTGTACAAGGGCCCCGGGACTCACCCAGGGCCCTGACGATAGAAGCAGGAGGCACTGTTCAGCAGGGCTGCCTCTGCTCAGTTAACGCCAACTTCCTTCCGTGTACGCACCTCCTCCAAAAGGCCAGCTTCCACCTGCTTTGTGATCATAAAGCCTCAGCTTGCCTACCCGGGGTCTCCTGGGAGCAAAGCCTGCCCCACTCGCTGGGGAACGGGCAGTGCCTCTTTCCAAGGTGTAGCAGTGACTCAGCGCTATTCAGCACTCTTCCGAAAGGCCGGCCCCCTTCAGATTGCCCAGGAGGTGGGTGTGGTAAGGGAGAAAGTCTAAAAAGCAAATTCTTGCCATGATATAAAGTCAAGGTTTGACCTTTAGAAAAAGACTTTGAACACACTGAAGTGCTTTCATCTGCCGTCACCAAGGTTACCTGTCTCTGTTCTCGGAAGCAGTCAGACTGGTGGCGGTCAAGCAGCAAGGTCAGGCGACAGAATGCCACTCAGTGCTTTATCCGGAGCCAGCCGGCCCCGGTGGGACCCTGTGGGGCACGGGGCACTGACCACTGCCACGGAGCCACTGTGGAGCTGCTTTGCTCGTAGCTGTGGGGGTCGGAGGCTGCGGGCCTCACGGTGCTATCTGGTGGTGGTGTCTTGCCTGGAATTTACTTCCAGCGAGTATGTGTCAAAGACAGTGGCAGGGGACACTTCTCACTTCCGTGTCTGGAGGTCCGGTGGCTCAGGGTCCTTCACATTCACTGAGACTTCCCTCAGCCCACGCTGAGGAGTGCACAGGAAGGGAGCGTTGGCCGCTGCTTGCTCTTGTCTGCAGGTGGGGCTCCGGTGGACGTGGCCAGGCTTTGTCCATGCCAGGACCCAGACTGGCAGCCTGAACTCTCTCTGGGGACTGGGCAAGGAGGAAGGGAAGGCAGCAGCAGATAGAGGGCTGTGATTTGCAGTCAGCATGGCTTAGTGTGCCCTGCCCAGAATGGCATCGGTGAGATTTGTTCCTATGACATTGTGTTGGGGTAATTTCCTTCGCTCACGTGAAGATGAGCAGAGCAAACATCAGTCATTCACAGGAGAGTGGATTTGGGGCCGCCATGCTGTGCCAGGTAAGTACGACTCAGGAAGTAAAGCAGCGCGTTCTCTCTTACAGGGAAGAAAAGAAGTACGTGCACCGATTCTGGAAGGAGATCCACGTGGGCGACTTCGTGCGCCTGCACTGTAACGAGATCATCCCCGCGGACGTCCTGCTGCTGTCCTCCAGCGACCCCGACGGGCTCTGCCACATTGAGACCGCCAACCTGGACGGGGAGACCAACCTGAAACGGCGCCAGGTGGTGCGGGGATTCTCGGAGCTGGTAAGTGGCCCTGTGTCCAAGGTGTCACAGGTGTCACAAGGTGTCCCGCAACCGTCTGGCCCTGCTAGATCCATCTTCTCAGTGTCCAAGGCTAAGGCTACAGGGGAGCCTGTCTCGTGGGAACCCAGTCTGTGCGTGTGGGGTGCCCCACTCTGCTGACCAGGAATACTGTCTAGAGTTTCTGCTCACGAGAGCTGGCATTTACCAAGTGACTGTGGGTTCGCCAAACGGCAGCCCAGCAGAATCACAGCCCATTCTCAGCGCGTAGCAAGGGAGGATCTTCTCCTCTGGGGATTTTTGGGGTTCTCAGCAGTTGTTCTGTGGCTGCCTTCTGCCTCCAGTGTGCCCTGGCCACACACAGCGGGGTGGGGTGAGGAGTGCAGAGGAGAGCAGTCCTGACCACCACACTCACAGCAGGCTGGTGGCCAGGAAATGCAGGGTCCCAGGGCTCCCGGCCCTCTGTCTCTACCACAGTGAGAAAGGATGGCCCCCTGACCTCCAGTCTGTGCAGTCCCGAGAACAGGTGAAATTAAATTGCAGGCCTCTGAAGAAATCAGGGCGTGTCTTCGTGATTGAGTGTGTGTGGAGGGGGTTGGTGATAATGTGGACCCATCCACACCGACTGCCTCCTCTCCCCCCATGGCCTCCATTGCCCATCAGGTCCTCAATGTGTCTATTGGTGGATGTTGAAGGATGCTTTAGGTAGTGGTCCAAGGAAGTCTGTTCCTGTACCTACAGGGAGACCATCCTCTGGGATTTCCTTCCTCTGCCACTGAGGCCCCATTCATGAGCGCCTCGCGCAGATCGGGTCCGGCATGCAGGCTGGGCTTGCCTGGAGCAGTTCGCCTCACTCCATAGTTCACGGCTCGCAAGGTCCTTGCTGACAGTTTGGGTTCAGTGATTTACGGGCAGCATAATTTGAGGTCAGCATTTCTATCACCCCGGAAACATCTGTGCAGTGCATCCTCGGTCACTGTCACAGGCAAAGGTGCCCCTCGTGTTTCAAAAGACCGGATGCGGCTCTGCACCCTGGAGGCTGCCACCTCACCTTGGCTGGTGGCAGTTTCTGAGCAAACTTCAGCCCAGGCCCAGGCCTCACTTCCTGACCAGCCTTTGGCTTATTAGCGTACCCTGGTTATTTCCACCACAGTATCCTTATTCATCTTTTTAACTTTCTTTTGTACTAAGTATATTTTGGGGGAGCTGCTGCAAATCTTTTGGGAGTAAAGAGAAGCAGACGTAAAACTTTACAAGTAGCCAGGCATAGTGCCCCCGTCTCATAATCCCAGCTTCTCAGTAGGTAGAGGCAGGAAGATTGAAAGTTTGAGCCCAGCCTGAGCAACAAACACAGTGAGCTCCCCTTCTCAAAGTGTTTTGTTTAAATGCAGCACACCCAGCCCTGATCTGGGGCTCCCTGGAAAACGTGTTTATTAGAGACCTGTCCAGGCTATTTCCACCTTCTGTGTGACTGTACTCCCTCCAGATTGCCACCCCAGCTGTACTTGGTGTCTCAGCGGTGCCTCAGGGGGTAGTTTCTTTGCTGCAGGCCACTGCGTCCCCTACCGCTCCTCCAAGGCCCTGAACCCCAGGGCCAGTAGACAGACGAGCTGTAACTCGCCACCCTGGTCAAAGTTAAGAACTGAAATTACTCTGATTTTTAAGTAAAAGATTCCTTAATAGCACCAAAATCCTTTAATGCACATATATACAATCTACCTCCATATATATATATATTAGTTGTGTTTTTCTTTTTGTTTCTGCTTTCTGTTTTTCCTCCTTTTCTCTTTTCCTAAATGTCTGAAGACATTTTTTCCAGTACTGAATTCTTCTTTATATATTATTATTGTGAAATTTATGAACCACCTCATGGAAAAATGAAAGTCCATCTCTGGCTTTTAAAAGCCTAACACTTAAAAAACCAGGCTTCTCCCCACAACATGATAACGCCGAGAACACTTCGCTGCTCTCTACTTAAGTGAATCTTCCTTAAAATAGGGTTTGCTAGTCCTAACAGGTAGAGAATAACAGTGATGTGTATCAGACACGAGGAACAGACAATGATTTGTGTCAGATACAAAGTGGTATTTTACCAGTTTGAGGCATGGCAAATGGACCCTTGGAAGTGGCTGGACCTTAGGAAAACTTCGATTAGAAAGGAGTTGCGTCTCTTTAGGGATAGCAGGCTGGCATCCGAGCAGGAAGCGAGTGTATCCGTCGGGGCTTCTACTGAGACGCAAACTGTGCTTGACTCCTCCAGTGAAAGTTTGCTAGAAAGACTCCCTCTTCTTCTTTCGTTTGTGGTGTTTGGGCTTGAACCCTCAGCCTCCTGCATGGTAGCGAGTGCACCAGGTCACCAGCTGCCGACATCAGGAAGCATTAATGGGGGGACGTGGCGGCTCCAACCTGTAACCCTCACACTTCTGAGGCCAGATGGGGCTACACAGTGAGATCTTGTCTTTAAAAATAAGCAAATAAAAATTCTTAATGGAGCATTGGAAAGTAAAAAGAAAGAGGACGCCAAAGAACACAGGAATAGCTGACACAAGGGCGGCAGCCACTGCCCCGGGTCTGGGCGAGGGGTGCCTTCCGCACTTGAGGGCCCAGCGGTGGCTTCTGTAGTGTCCAGGAATCTGTCAGGGCTGCGTGCTGGTGGATCTTGCTGCAAGCCTGGCACAGGGCAGCCCGTGGAGGTCAGTAGAGCTCGGGGTGGGCTCCAGGGAGGCTGCCTTCCGCATCTCCTGTGAGTGGCTCAGGTGCATGTCCTGGTGCTGGGTGGACTAAGACCAGGGCTGGTGGCAGCGTCTTAGCTGCATCTCTAGATGGCCTCCCTGGTGACACCTAGCTCCCAAGAGTGAGGGGATGGGGGGATGGGAGAGGTGGCCCAGAGATTCTGGCCATGGCACAGCCTGGCAGGTCTGGGCTCCTGCTTATGCTGAGCCCAGAGGCCAAGTCCTGGAGAAGCGTGGGAGGCCAGGCAGGAAAGAATAAGTGCACACAGGCTCTGGACAACGGACGCCCAGCCCTTTCCTCCCCACCTTTCTTGAGCACCCTTTCCTGACAAGGCCCAGTGTAGCTTCTGAGAAATGCCGCGTCTTGCACACATGTTAGGGGAAGAGACCTTAGGAACAGGGCTGCAGTCCATGCACTTTTGGGTCCAGTATTTTAATGCCTTGGGTTGATACTTCCTTGCCAGTCAGTGCTGAGTTTGGAGCAGTGAGAGGAGTCCTGGTGGCTCCTCTCACTGCTCCAGTGAGAGGAGTGGTGAGGCTGGGGGCTGGAAGATGCTAGGGCTCTGGAAAGGGGAGCTTAGAGCCCCCTTCGAAGGCTGAAGTGGAGGAGGCATGGGCACAGGGGGGGTCCAGGCACTGACACAGGTGAGAATACTGCAGTGGGGATGGGTGGACAGGGCTGGCTAAGGACTGTGGAAAAGGCAGGGGAATGATGGGTAATCCCAGTGAGACCCCAGTACTGGAGGGTAAGGGCTCAGCCACCAGGGGATGGCTCCAGCAGCACAAGTGGGTTCATATCAGACCAAAAAACGTCTGTACAGTGGGAGACTCAGTCAGCAGAGTGAGCGGACAACCTCAACGGGAGGCATTCCTCAGACAGAGGCCTGGTATCTGGAATATACAAAGAACTCAGGAAAAAGTCAGCTACCTAGAATTATGGATCCAGTGGAGAACTGGACAAGAGAAATGAACAGATACTGTACAGAGGAAGAAATACAAATGGTCAGTATCTCCGGTCGTTAGAGAAATGCAGATTTAAAGAATGCTGATTCCATCTTTCTCCAGAAAAAATGATAATCATCAAGAAATCAAACAATAACAAATGCTGACATTGTTGTAATGAAAAACGAACCCTCTTTATTGTTGGCAGGAATGTAGACTAGTACAACAATCATGCAAATCAGTTTGCAGAGTTCTCAAAGAACTGAAATGAGAAATTCCATATGACCCTGTGACTCCCCCTGCTAGGTATCTTCCCCAAAGAGCTGAAGATATCTTACTGCAGTGATCCATGCATACCAGCATTTATAACAGCACAACTTTCAATAGCTGGGCCCTGAAATCAGCCAGTGTGCTCACCAGCAGATGACTGGATAAAGAAAATGTGATTTCTATACACTGGAATATTACTCGGCTATAAAGAATGACAGACTTGAGACATTTGTAGGAAGATGCATGCTCTTGAGACATTTGTAGGAAGATGCATGCACTTGCAAAATACAGTGTTGAGTAAAATAAACCAGATGCGCAAGCTTCAGTACCATGCGGTGTCTCTCATTTGAGTGAGGCAGAGTACAAAAAAGAGAACGATACAGGATGGATAGAAGGGGACGAGGGGATGGATCTCTTGCACTAGGGAAGTGGTCTGAAGGAACAAGGGGAGGGTAAAGAGGGTGGGAAGGGGAAACAGAAATAAAATGCACCATGGACAAAAGCCTTTCAATGCCAGCTGGTGTAGACATTATGTCCCGTAGCACGAGCTGAGACAGAGGATGTCAACAGGAATGGAAATGGGATAGGGAACTGAGGAGCCGGGCGGGGACAGAGGGGAAGATAGGGGCTTAAAAAAGAGATGCCTCGTGCTGCGTACATGCAAGCATTCTCCGAGACGATCGTACACAGCACAAGCTGGGACGTGTGTAGAGTCCGGTGAGACACTGATTATCCTCCCAGGCTGGACGACAGACAGGAAAGGCCTCAGCAGGTGACTCTCAAGGCTCCTCCCAGCGTCCCCATCCTCCATCAAGGTGGCACCTGTACCCAGCGAGTTTTGTCACCCCCAAGTGTCTGCTGTCCTCATGTGCACATCCGAGGCCTGCATCCTGGGCTGGGGCTGCGTCCAGGTTCCCTTGACCCATGTTTATGGAGTCCCCGTGAGATGCTGTCCCGGTGCTGAGCAGACCTGCAGCGCCTGTGGTGCTCGCTCAGCTGGGTGGACCAGGACGTCAGGTAGGAGGGCGAGGTGATGAGTGCTGAGGTGGAGGGCAACGCAGACGCAGGCTGTGCAGCGCCTGTGGGTGCAGGAATGGAAGCAGAGGCCAGGAGGAGGGCTGGGCAGGGCTTCCTGCGGAGAGGCCAGAGCCCAAGGCTGAGCCGCTGTGGGGGACAGCCAGCCAGGAGGCGACGTCTGTGTTGGTCATGTGCCGGGAGAAAGTGCTCCCGGCCTGGGTCTCGAGGGCGGGCCGAGCTGGGTTCTGTCCACATCTACACCTCTGCCCAGGGCAGTCATCACTGGGCTTCTTGGGAGAGCTGTTGGTCACTCTCCCCAGGCCTGCATGCACCTGTGTGAATGTGTGCATGCGTGTGTGTACGTGTGTGCACATGTGTGCCAGTGTCTCTGTCAGATGAGGAAAAAGATTAGCAGCTGTAGAAACTTTCCTCAGCTGGAAAGGCTTCAGAAGCACCAAGGAGAGAGGATTTGCCTAGAACCCAAATCTGCACGGATTCTAGAGGGCTCTGCCTCCTCCCTCTGGCTGTGTGCCTGAGGCATGCAGGCCTCCTCGGTGGTGGGGAGTCAGGCCTGCCCCAATGGCTTGAGAGAATTCAGGGAGCTTAGGAAAACAACTTTAAAATTTCAAGTATGTAAGGAACTATCTTCGGAACAGATTTCCGTGTGGACACGCTCCCAAAACTGTCCCTGCCATAGGAAAGCTAGAGGTGGAAAACCGCAGCCTGTGAGGTAGTGCTTGCACCAGAGTTTGTTTCCAGATTGTTAGTCTTTAATTAAACGTAGCTGTGTGCTTTGATGGGGGCCGAACAGGGCAGCGGGTTCCGTGGGCTAATTCAATGGGTCGGCATCAAGCCTTCACAAGAAGATTTATGGCTCTCTGTTACATATTGAAGTATAGTCCACATGCCCATAAATTAAATGAAGTACGTTTTCATTCTTTAACCATTTTGTAATTTTTGAAAGATACTAAATAACAGGAAAGATACAAATTACTTTGAGAAAGTAATTTGTGTACGTGCGCATGTGTACACGCACACACACGTGTGTGTGTGTGTGTGTGTTTGGAAGTAGCTGTTTTTTCTTTTAATAAAAAAGAAGACAACCAAAATAACAAGTTTTTATTCTACTTAAGGTGGCGTGAAATACAAAATGCTATTTTTCCTTTTAGCTATGTTCTCTGTATAGAAGGGAGGAATTTAATTAAATTGCATCTTTCCTAAATGCAGTTCAGTTGCATTAGCAACTGCCAGGGGTTTTGAGGCTTTGCGTATGTCTGTGTGTGTGTGTGTGTGTGTGTGTACAGCAAGAATTTCTTCACCAATAGGAAGAGCTGCCGTGTGGTCAGTCCTGTGGAACACTTGAGCTTCTACCTATGGGTGAGTGTGGGTGTTTATATCTGTGTGTGCACAGCTGTATGTGCATGTGTGCGAGCAAACCCATGTATGTGTGTGCAAGTGAGTGTATTCCACAAGAGAAAGCAAGCTGAAGTAATGCTGCCATGGCCGTTTATCACTTTGCGTTGTCTTTCGATTGAGGATTGAAGATAAAGGGTCATCTCTGTGGGCTCAGGCCAGTGCTCCAGGTGTGAGCTGACCATTCCTGGGGAGTCTGTTCCTGGGGAGTCTGGAGTCTTTGGTCTGGTCGCTGGCATCAGCTCTGTGCCGCCCACCTGAGGCCGGGGTGACCTGGAAGGTCCGCGTGGGCTTGGCTGGGGCTGGAGCGCTTTGTCCTCTGATGAGGGACGACCTGGTGTTACTTCTCTCCCACTTGTGTTGTGGCAGCGGAAAGGAACGTCTCTCTGTGTCCTCGGGGCACAGCCTGACACGGTCCCGCGCTCTGGTCTCTGCAGCCATTTGAACTCCTGCAGTGGACCTCCTTTGCGGCTGCCTTTGTGTCTGCCTTTGCTTTCCCCAAACAGGCCCAGGAAGATAAAGGCCACTCGGTGTGCGTGGGGTCCTCAGCAGGAGGAAGAGTTTGGGTTCTGGTTTTGGTCTGAGTGCCGTAGAGAAGAATGGGGGCCACAAGATTCGTGGGTACATTGCTGCCTTTGTGGTGATGGCCATGGAGAGGAGACTGCCTGAAGCAGGACCCAGGCGCTGCCTCGGAGCGCCCGGAGCTGCTCCTGACGGTCAGTGGGTTTAACACTGAAGTAAACTCAGGGCCTTTTCTTACTCATATTCTTAATAAGCTGTGGGCTGAAAGGAGACTCACTGGGCCCCAAAGAGAGTTTTCACCAAACTGAGATCAGGTTGGAAGCAAACTTCTTGAATTTGTCGGTTTTCAGTATAGTCATTTCCAGCAATGTAGCCGAAGTATCGGGACATCTTCCTCCCTCCTCCCTCCTCCCTCCTCCCTCCTCCCTTCTCCCTCCTCTCCATCAGCTAAAAAAGGACAAGAAATGTGGGCCTAACACAGTGACAAGATCTTGCTCTGTAGTCCAGACTGGTCTTGAACTTTCTGTGTAGCCCAGGTTGACCTCACTCTTGGTAATCCTCCTGCCTCAGCCTTGCAAATGTCAGGATTAGACATATACCAGCACAGCCCTCGAAATTTGGCTCTTCTTCACCTGGAATGACTGATTTTTGGCCCTGGCATTTGTGTTTGGCTAAAAAGGAGTCCCTTTGTGTGCTGAAGAAAGCCAGCTTCAAAGCTTTAAGATCTAGGTTGGTTTTGGACAAAACTTCAAACAGCTGCTTTGCTTATCTGGCTTCTGTCAGGTGTTCTGGAGTCTGAGCCACAGCCAGGAAGCTCTTTGCAGCGGGACTCTGAGGGTGACAGCCGCGGCGGTCCAGGGAGAGCTCCGTGGGAGCAGAAACCCCTCTGGGGCTTGGTGCGGGAAAGCTGGCCTGGAAAGGGCGTCCACACAGGGCGGGTGTGAAGCTGGGCTCAGGCCGTGCCTTGCAGGCATCAGACAGGCGGCCCTGGGACTGGCTGCCGACCACCGGGGTGTGACTCGGGCCCTGTGCCTTGCTCAGGAGCCTGCAGGCCTCTGTCCCTGGGGGGTGGGGTGGGGCAGGACTAAGGCTGCAGGGCACCTCTCCTCTGGCTGGAAACAGAGCCAAGAAAGAGGAAGGGGCTGGGCTGCCTCCTCCTAGGGTGCGCTGGGGACCTGCCAGGACCCACCTCTTAAAGTACCACTGTCTTCCTGTAGTGCCAGGCCTACCCCACACCTTTATCATGCCGACCTGCCTGGGGGTGCTGCGGGCCTCTGCTGAGGTCAGTGCCCCGAAGCCCCCGGAGCCCCCGCTGCGTGCCGGGCTCTCATCTGAGCCTGCTCGTTCTCCTCGAAGCTCTGAGGTGGGCGCTTCTGTTCTTCCAGCTTAGCAGATGAGCAGCAGAGACACAGACAGCCGTTCCCTGGGACACCTTGGGGCCGGAGTCAGTGGGGCACTGTGTTCGAGACAGACCGCTGGGCCCCCGTGCCCGGTGGTGAGGCCCACTCCGGTCGCCCTTGTGAGCCCTGGCACTGCACCGTGGAGGTTCGGGCTGGTGTGGGGAAGAGGGCGGGCAGTGACATCAGGAAGAAGCCAGGAGCAGCTCACGTAATTGATGTCACTGGTGTGATTGTGGACACCCCAGTCACTGGACTCACGTACGGCCATTCCTCCAGCAGGGACCCGCACAGGGCAGGCTGAGGACCTGGAAGGTCTAGCGGTCAGTCAGCAGCCTGTGCTGGCCACCAGCTGTGTGGCTCAGTCCTGGGTTCCTGAGACCGTGTTGGGAGAGCTGTCCCTTGTCCAGTGGGGACTCAGGCCTCAAGGGATGGCGTCTGGGGGGCACACAGCAAGACTCATCCCTGTGCTGCTACCGCTGAGCCCAGGTCTACACAGTGACCACTAGCAAGAATGGCCACTCCACATGGAGGGGGCGCTCAGGAGCTCACCTGCCCACCTTGGGAGGAAACGTCCTGCAGAACCAGTGGAGAAAGGTGGGCCAGGGCAGCCAGAGGGTGGTGGACAGGTGCCACTCAGCTCTGGGTCCAGCTCCCCATTACATATAGGTGTGTTTTATTTCTGTGGTATTGGGGGTTGAACCCAGGGCTTTGGCACTGAGCTGCACCCTCAGCTCTATTTTATTTTTTTCAATTCTGAGACAAGGACTTGCTGAATCGCTAAGTTGCATTCCTCCTGCCTCAGCCTCCCTTTGGTCCAGTGTTTTAGATAGGTTCCACAATGCCTGGTTCAGAAACTCTTTTTAGTAAATATTTTCCATAGAAATAATGAAGGAAAATCTTTCAGTGCTTGGCTAAAACCTCCTTTTCATCTGGGAGTTTCCTTCAAGGATGATGTAACTGCACTGGAAACAGTATCTTGTTTTCTCTTCTCTTTCTTTAAAGTATAAAAGAAACCAGGACTGGGTTTCAGTCCTATAAAGAGGTCTTCTGAGAGGCTTTGTTGCGGGGCTGAGGGCAGCCGGGTGCCCTTGAGGTCAGACGGGATGGGGTTCCGGGTTCCGTGGCCCAAGCTGCTGCCCTGGCCTGGCCTGGCGGGGCACCCCACTCAGTTAGCTTGCACACCTATGATGTGAGAGCCTTGGAAATGCTCGATTTTACTCTAAGCGGAGGAGGCCGTTCCCCTATGACACCATCCCCAGAAGGCCACAGTCGATGACCACGAGCCACCATGGCAGGAGCAGGTGGCCTGGCCTCCCGTCTCCTCCCGCAGCACCTGTGCCCCATGGCACTGAGCCCCCTTTGCCCAGCTGGCCTTCCTGACCTTCGAACTCTCTGGTCCCTTCACAGGCGTGGCGGCCCCTGCTCCTGGAGTTCCCCTGGCCGCTTCCTCCTGGGCGCAGACCCCAATACCAAGTCCCAGATTCTGCCAGGAGAGACTTGGAACTAGACTCGGGCTGTGGGGACCTTGGGAGCAGACCTGGTGCATCTCCTGGACACTGTCCATCCCACCCTCTCCCCGGTGTCACTGAGTGTCTCTGGGGCAGCCGCTGGATGATGAACCCCAAGCCTGCAGTGGCACCGGCACCCGTGGACCGGGCTCCTCTTCATGTTGACCCCCACAGTCAGGGTGCTCATTTGCTTGGTGTCCTATGCAGGAAGTGGCTCTGGGGTCAGCGGGCCCTGGCTGTCCTGAGTAAGGTCTACTCGCTGCACTTCTTACACTGCTGGGGTCTAGAGAGGGGCCGCACAGTCCCAGGGTCTTCCCAGCGACCAGCAGTGGAAAAGGTCAGCTGTCTCGGGTGCCACAGGCCTGGGCGGGAGATAGGATGGTGGAACAGGGTGGGTTTGGCCACAGCCTGGCCCTGAGACGTTGACCACACCAGCCTTTTCATGCACCCGGGCCTCTGTCCCAGAAGACACTGCAGGACCTCAGCCCATCTCACCCGCTTCCTGGCCCCCCCCCACACACACACACCTGGGCCTGCACTATGGGCCCAGAGCCGAGAGTGAGGACTCAGCTCCTCCTCAGCACCCAGACAGGCCTGGGTTCATGACTGTTTGCGTTGTTCAAATTCAGCAAAGATACAAGGAGACACAGCCTGCTTGTGAGAGACCGGTAGTGCCGGAGTGGGGCTTTGAGTGGAGACGAGTGTGCACCTGCCTGCTCATCCTACAGCCGCAAGTCCAGCATCATCACCATGAGAACGGGAGAAGCCAGGCGTGCAAAGGAGAGTGAACTTAGGCTTGGGCTGAGGTTCCTGCTTCATTGCCATCATGCACCTGCTCTGTGCCCTGCAGAGGTACCTTGGCTGGGATGTGGGACACAGCTCCAGGGTGTGCTGGAACCTGTGAGTCACTGTGAGAGGATGAATGTGCTCCAGAGTAGCAGTGTCGCTGGACAGGGGTGAGAGTGGTGGCCCCTAGCTCTGTAGGGGCTTGGACAGTGATGGTTGGACACTTGGGGTGGGTCAGGTCCCTGTCCGAGGCTCCCCTAGGTCTTTGTCACCCTGTCTTCTGCCCCGTCCCTCTCTGTGCTCTTCCTCTGCTCAAGGACTCTTGTCTTCACTGACACCTTCACTGGGCAGCCACATCCTGTGTGTCATCCTGCTGGGACCCACTCAGGGCCAGGACCTCAGCTGTCTCCACCTCATTCACAGCAGAGAGATGGAGCTGGAGGTCACAAGGCCAGTGCATGGGAGCCCTGAGATTCGCGCTGGGGTCAGTGTGACTCCCCTTGTCCTTTGTCCTGCCAGCTGAGTCTTCGGTTCCCGAACTCTTTTTGATCACACATCCTAATTGATGAGCAGCGGGCCTGAGCACGTGTCCCCGAGGTAAAGCACCCAAGTTCATGTCCTTATATGTAAACAAGAAGGGTGTGAGGAAACTCAGGGTGTGGGGTGATGAGGAAGGGAGGTTGGCTTCCCGCCTGACCCTGCACAGGCAGGTATGTGCCCCCTGAGACCCAGTTTCCTAGCCCTTTGTGGTGTGAGTGGAGGCAGCTTCCATGTCCTGCTGTCTCAAAAGGAAAAAGGAACTGTTGGGGGTGTAGCTCACTGTGAAGCCCTGGGTCCGGCCCAGTCCCTAGTACCCCTTTCCCCTCAGGATGAAGGAGCTTGCTGTGTCTCACCAGGTGATGCCCCTGCCCTGTGCACATGCTGCACCCAGATTCTCCCAGGGCAGACGCTGGCCCCGAGCTCCTGGGTTCCCATCCAGCTTCTAGAGCCAGGAGCCAAGTTAACTTCCATTAGTGCCGCAGGACCAGGGTCGGATACTTTGTTACGCCATGACAGAGACACAGCTGCAGCGCCCAGCACATGCTCAGTGGCAGGTGGTGCCGTGGCAGTAGTGGGCTGCAGGGTGGTCCGAGGACGTGGATGTTCACGGATGTTCCCCGGGCAGGGGTTGGGAGGGCGGTTGTGGGTGGGAGCCGGGCGAGCAAGTCTCCAGAGATGGGGAGATGGGAGCCAGGCACGGGGACTTCGGTCAAAGAGCTCCCTGCTGGAGGCGACGCTGGAGAAGCCGAGTCCCCAGGAGGAAGCAGCTCTGGGCTCAGCGAGTCCTATGCTGCAGTCAGGGCTGTGGCCCTTGCTGTCATCTGGAGTGAGTCAGACACCATTCACTAGTATTCTAGACCCAACAAGTCAGCAGATGTCACATGAATGATCTAGGATCAAAAAGAACAGCCAGTCCCACTAAAAATAATTTCTTTCAGGAATTCCACAGGCAAGCCGTTGAGGCTTTGTGAGAAAGTGGAGCCCTGACTCCTGGCAGGTTAATTCTGCTCCAGAACGAACTAAGTAGCAAGCAGAGGAGCAGTTATTTTCTTACAAAAATAAATTTCTCTCTCCCTAAGATAAAAATAGCCTCTGATCAGTCAGATAACAGTGTAATTTCCACAGCAGAGGCAATTCATGAAGCGATTTTGGTGGTAGTTCTATGAAAAATTGCTCAAAACCCCCAAAGTTATGGAAAATTAGTGTGCCACTAGGAAAAAAATACAGTTAATTATCAGGTGCAAACTCCCACTCCTTTCCTGATTTAAGCAGCTTTATTGTGGTGCGACTGAGGTACAGTGAGGCAGGGCTTGAAGTGTGTCGTGCTGGGAGCATTGCCAGAGCCAGCCGCCAGCCAGCCCAGAGCCAGCCTCGTAAATCTCCCTTCTCCGCCCCCAGAAGTCTGTCGTCTCTGCTCCCACCCCTTCCTGAGCCTCCAAAAAGCATTGTTGTTCTCTCAGAAACTATGCAGTATTTTTGGGTTTTCTGGAGATTTATTTGAATGGAATCCTATCTTATGTAAATTTTTGGTTTGGGTCTTTTCCTCTTCATACAACTATTTTAAGGGCCATCTAAATTGTGTGTTTAAGTTGTTTCCTTTTCCTGCTGGTAGTATGTGGTCATATAGATACATCTCAACCATGTTTTTGATCCATTCACGTGTCGATAGATATTTGAGCCGTTTACAGTTTGGGATCGTGAAAAATCAGGGTGCTGAGAAAATTCACCTGGAAGACTTCCCCAGAAAAAGATTCCGCTGCTGCACTTGCACAGAGCTGGAGGCTGGATCTCGCTGTGTTTTCCCGCCAGGCAGGCCGATTTGATCTTCATGGCCGCTGTGGGCGCCTGGCTTGGTGCCCTCAGCCTCAGCCCTGCCGCTTCAGCTGTGTGCGATGCGCGGAGCGCATGTGGTGCTGCGCTGTGGCTTCCACGAGTGCTTAGGGGCATGGAGCTTTGTTTGCCAATCTGTGCAGCTGCCAGCACCTTTCCCCGAAAGCTTCCCCTCACCTCAGCCCAGAGGCTCCCCAAACACTGAACGGCCCTCATATTTCTTGCCCGTGTTTTCATTTGGTTGTCTTTTCTTTTTGAGTTACAACAGTTTTTATACATTCTGGATGTTAGACTCAGTCCAGTGTGTGACAGATTCATTGTCATTCTGTAGGTTTTCTTTTTCATTTTAGTTTCAGTGTCAATGTCCTTTCATACACAAACGTTCTTAGGTTTGAAGATGTCCTTTCATACGCCTCACTGTTGCTGTCTCCACGTTTGCTGTCATGCTGAAGGATCCCTTGCTAAATCTTAGGATTCTTCTAATAGTTTTATTGTGGTAGGTTGCTTGCTGCATGCCTGCGTGCGTGTGCGTGCCTGCGTGCGTGTGCGTGCCTGTGTGTGTGTGTGTGTGCGCGCGCGTGCACGTGCCTGTGTAGTTCTGGAGATTGAACCCAGTGCCCTTGCATTGAGATACGTCCCCAGCTTTTTTATTGTTTCTTTCAATTTTGAGACGGGTCGCAGTAAGTTGTCCAGGCTGAGCTTAAGTTTGGAATCAACCACCTGAGGCTGTGGAAACCCTGCCTCAGCCTCTAGAATGCTGGGATATGTAAGGATTTGGCATTAGCTCTTATATATAGATAGATCCAAGGGTTAAAATACTTTTTTTTTCACATGTAGAAATTCAGTTGCCCCAGCATCATTTGTCAGAGAGACTATTTTCCCCCCATTTAATGGTCTTGGTACCATTTTGAAAATCATTTTACCACACATTGAAGGGTTTATTACTTCTGTGTGCTCTATTCTATTCCACTTGTCTGTTTGTCTATACTTACATCACTACCAACTTTTTCATTATTGGAGCTCTTTGCAGTAAAATTTAAAATTAACTTCTTTCTTCTTTTAAGAATTGTTTGACCATTTGTGGTCCCTTACAGTTCTACAGATTTGATATTTGGCCTTTCCATTTTGGCAAAAAAATGCTGGTGAGCTTTTAATAGATTGCATTGTGTCGCAGATTGCTTAGAATAGTGTAGCATCTTAGAAATGTTATCTTTCTATCCTGGAGCACAGGATGTCTTCATTTAAATAGGTCTTTGAGGGTTATTTTTCAGCATCACTCATAGTTTTCAATATTATTTTATTGTATAGGTTAAATTTACTCCCAGGCATTTCAGTCTTTTTGATGACATTTTAAACTGGGATATCTTTCCTTTTGGATTATTTCTGCTGTAGAGAAACACTGCTCTTCATTGATCTTAGAAGGAAAGTGCAGGAGGCTGTGACTGAGTGAACTGAAAAGCAAGTCCAGTGTCCATGAGCAGGGCATCCTCAGTACGAAGAGCTTTCGCAGTGTCAGGTCCAGACTTGTGCTGCTCGCCAAGGCCCAGGCTGAGGGGTGGGCTTCTTCTGGGGGCTGAAAAGCAGACAGAACACATCTCCCATGCCTGTGCTGTGGGAAAGCCCGCAGAGAAGGGCCGGGGATTCGTGCAGCAGTGACATTGCTGGCGTTGCTGCCACCTGTAGCCATGGGACAGGGAGGCACAGGTGGCTGTCAGCAGATGGACGGACGGAGCCCCGCTGTCCCCGCGGCCTGGCTGAGCTCCACACAGGAGTAAGTGCAGGTGCTCTGCAGAGGGCCACTTCAAAGAGCAGCTTGGAAAAGCTCTGATACCTGAGGTCCCAGTGCACCCCCGCCTGGTGACGCTCCTACACATTTGATGAAAGAGAAGGCAGTGCCCCTGACAGCCACGCCCACTGAGGCGGCCTGCAGGGCTGTGGCCAGGAGGGAAACACAGGCTTTTCATTTTGAGAAATTCAGGCTCAAACCCAGCGCCCTGAGCCTTTGAATTTTGCCACCATCTAAATGCAAAACTGGGGCTTTCTGGATGGGAAGTGGAGTGGAGGCAGGGAACAACGGATGGAAAGGGAGGAGGTGGCCAGGTTTCCAGTCAGACTGGAGGTGGGAAAGAGCCGCTTTGTGCTCACAAACAAAGGAAAGACAGCTTGCTGCTAATGCTTGTGCTTCTAACAGGAAAATTCGCAGAGAGGATAGGAAGGCAGCAGCCCGGGCAGCCCTGGCACTGTGAGTTGAGCTTACTAGAAGCCACCTGTGGTGCAGATGTGTGTGAAGTTGCTCTAGAGAAAAGGCCACGAAGGTCTTGGTGTCATCATGGTCACCTGTCATCCTAGTTACCCAGGAGATGGCGACGGTGGCAGGAAGGCTGTGACACACACAGGAAGTGTCACGTGCTGCTTTGCATGCATGCAGCCCAGCACGGTCGTGGTCTGTTGCGCCCGTCTGCTTGTGCGCGGTTGTATTTCGGACACCTTACATAACGGAAGCAAGCTATTGGTGCTGTAGAATAAACAGGACCAAGTGGGTTGTGTGAGCATTTCAATTCAGTATCGATCGGGGCATAAACCATGACTTGGAGCGCTGAATCTACAAAAGTGATCGGGAGTGGTGGAGACTCCACGTGGTACTGACGCCTTCTGCTCCCAGCACAGGAGAACCTGGTGTGGCTCACAGGGCACTTAGTAACCAGGGTTGAGCCCCAACTACAGGGCAGGGAAGACTGCAGTGGACAAGCTGCTGGGCTTTGTCCTGTGTAACAGACTGAAGATTTGATTTGACAGAGGAAGTACTGCAAATCCATTCATCTACCCATGCACTCATTCAGCCTTAGGCTGTCTGCTCCTTTGAATTTCCACAGCTTGGGGTAAATACAGATTGGATTTCAAGTACAAAACAGAAAGTTGGGATAACTTTGCATTCATGTGTGTTAAAAGGTGTTGCCTAAGTTAGTTCAGGTATTCCTTTCTCCTTGTCAGTAAGTAGCTAGATTAACAGCTGTACGGAATCATTTTATATTACACGGGGGAGGAGAGCTGAGCTTGCACTTGTGAAAGGAGGACTGTGCTTCCTAGGGCATCAGAGAAACCCTCCCAGCCCTGTGGGGGCGAGGGCCCTGACTAGAGGTGACGCAGCCAGCCCAGCCCCCCACCCCGCCGTGAACCTGCATGGAGCTCTGGGACTCTTTGGCCCTTGTGGCACCCAACATCCTTCTGCAATAGGCATTGATCATCCCTTGACCCATGGGCACGTACAGGGCTCTGTGCTGGAAGGACACAAGGACCTGTCCTCCACTGACCTATGCCATAGCAAAGGAGGGACAGGTCAGCGCTGGCCACGCATGGCACAGTTCAAACCCAGATGTCTGCACAGGGCCATGGGAATGTGGAGCAGCAGCCTCTGTCTGCCCGGCCCGGGGTGCTGTTGGGTGGCTTCTCGAGGAAAGACGAAGCTCTGACAGGTGCAGGGGGCAGAAATTGGTGGAGGGTCTGCACAAGGTAAGGGGTGGACACTGGAGCAGTGGCAGCCCAGGAGGGCAGTGAAGTGGGATGAGCAAGAGTTTACCCCAATAAGGCAGCAGTCATCATCCAGGCTGTCTGAGGGCCACTTCAGTGACCACACTGGTCACATTGTATTTCATTTACACTGGGTCATTTAGAGAGTGATGACAGGAAAAAGACTGTATCTCTTCAGTAAAGATACAACTGTTACTTCTACATGGTTGACTGAATCTGAGATTGGTTCAGTTTGTGGATCCTGAGCCCATGGATAGAGTCCCACTCTCCAAGATGAGTAACAGAATCTTCCCCGTGAATCTAACATTCATTCACCTAACAATGCACGCATGCTTTACCACTGAGCTACACTCTCAGCCCCCAGGACTAACAATGTGAGTACTGTCACCTTAGAAACGTGTGTCCTCATGTGGTCTAATGGGAGGTTGCAGCGATCACACAGAAACCTGGCAGCCTGGGAGCGGCCTGGACCTCAGGGGGAATCTTGCTTAGGGCACTGACACCTGTGGCCCCACCCACTTTGCTGAGGAAGCTCGGTGGGCTGCTGCTGATTCCAGCAGAATCACAGTCAAGGGCAGGGCTAGGGTCCCTGCCGCATCCCGTGTCACCACTGTGCCTTTCCTCGTCCACCTAACAAGATCGGCCCAAATCATTCCATCCAGAACCACTTCCGGAGTGTTTGAACGAAAGCAGCAGAAACTTAGTTTGGACCCGAGGGGCATGCACTCTGCCAAGGGACCCTCCACCCCGCTGCACCCTGCTGCTCCATGATTGGTGGCCGAGCCACACCCGAAGCCATGTGAGCTGAGCCAGCAGCTGGCACAGAAGGCCCACATGTGCAGCAGTGAGCCTCCAGCTCTAGCTCACCGGGGAGCTTTGGAGAGCTGTGGATCTTCAGGGTTTTCAGACCCATGGACTCGTGTCCTTTTGCTGAAGAATATTCAGTAGCCAGGGAAACTGGAGTGAAATCCGCAACCTCTTTTGTTTTCCGCTTTTGGGTGGAGCTTTGTTGGCCCCGCTCCTGCAGGGTTTGCTGACTGGGACAAAGACATTGACCATCAAGCCAGGGTACATGAAACTGTAGTGTGCTTCCTCAAATGCATTCAGTGCCTTTTGGGAAGTCTGTCTGGACTCCACTGCACACATTGTGGCTCACTGGACATGTCATGGTCCTTCTCTGCTAAGGCAGTATCATCTCTGAATGCCCGGGACTAAGCTAGAGGTCTGAGGGGCCAAAGAAGCTTGGATCAATCACTGCAAGCCCCTTGTGCCCTTGGTCACGGTCCTTAATGATCCCAAATTGCAAACAGGCAGAACCAACTTCATGGCTACACCGTGAATTGGTAGCACTGCACATGCACGGTGCCTAGCACTTAGCAGGCTGCTAAAGATTCATACCTGCATTGCTGGTGGTGGCTCTGTGGTGCCCTCAAGAATGACTTCTGTGGGCTGGGGGTGTAGCTTAGCAACCTGTGTGATACCCTGGATTCAGACCCCAGCAGCAGCAGCAGGAATAACAAGTGTGTGACTTTGTGTATTGTACTGAAAGACCCCAGCTGTTCGTCTGTGATCCACTTGATCAATTCATTTATCACAATCGGTTTTCAATGTTTAATTTATATCTGCTCTCTAAATTCCTTTACCGTGGTCATACGTTTGCCGTACCCTTTTTAAGTGTATCGTTCAGTCACAAGTCTGAGGGCACTGCCGTCCAGCCGTATGTATATGCACTTTCCTAACAATGAAATTAGAGTGCCCAGCACAGAAGGATGGAATCCACACACTGGGGAGGGGAGGAGTGTCCGAGAAAGCGTGGCTGACGCCCCCCAAGGGCCTGACCTGGAACTCGTTTTTAATGCAGCAGGTGGAGAGGGACGAGTTCGTGTCTTTCCTAAATGGGGAAGCCTTACCGTATCACCTGTTGTGAGAAACCGCTGACGTGGATAGAAGTTTCTCCATCTGGAATAGCGCTCTGATTGGAAAGCCGTGTTAAAATAGGAAACCCAGAAATAGTTTCCGTGTCAGTTTGCCAGGGCTGCACAGACCGGGACTCAGACATCCGCAGTGGTTTTCTCACAGCTCCAGTCTGAAGACAGTGCCTGCGGGTTTGCTTCCTTCTGTGCCTCCCTCCTGGGCCTGCGGAAGGCCGGCTCCTCCTGTGTCTGCAGCACCCCGTGTGTGTCTGGGCACTGCTCTCTGCTCACTTGGAGTCAGGCCTCCTGGATCAGGGCCACAGTCGTGACCTCACTGTGGCTTAGCTGCTTGTGTGAAGGCCCTGTCTCTAAATATGGACACGTCATGAGGTGCTGGAGGTCCGAGCTTCAGCGTGTGGATTCTGGGAGTGAGGGAGCACAGTCCAGCCCCTGACAGTCCCTGGTGATCCCACCAGTAGTAAAAGGCCTTCAGATCCTCCCCAGTTCCAAAAGAGCAGGTGAGGCCGGGCATGCTGTGCCTTGGGGTGCACACTGCCCGAGGCACACTGCCACGGTGGCACTTCGCAATGCAGCCGCCAGCCCCAGAGGCAGAGCAGGGTCCTACTGTTGCTGAATCATGGACATTTTTCTTAGAAAGGATAACAAACAGAGGCAGCATATTTTAAGTCCTCCCTCCTTTCTGCCAAGAACACTCCTGGTAATCTCTGGAGCTCACTCCATTTGTGATCATCTGGTACTTTGTATCTGCAGATGTCTGCCCTGGAGAAAGTGTCCCCTGCCTTCCAGATAATCCGAGCAGCCTTAAACAAACATGGAATTCCGAAACAGATCCTCATTCTGCTCATAGAGGGCAAGGCCGTTGTAGTCCAAGGGGGAGGCCCATGGCCAAGGGGCTTCAGGAGGGCTTTTAAAGTCACACTTCATGGGCTGTGGCACATCATGGGCTGTGGGTGGAGCCCTCTGGCAGAGTGTTTGCCTAGCACACGTGAAGCCGAGACCTTGAACTCGGTCTCCAGTACCACAGAATAGCATTTCAGTTTCATGTGTTGCCCTGAGCTGCTATTGTCTAGTGAGTCCTATTAGTGCGCACGATGTGCTGGAAAGCCAGCGAGGTGAGGGTTTTTAGTGTCATCTACGGCTGTCCTCTGCGCGGGGAACTGCACTGTTGTGGAGGAGAGTGCCCGCAGTGGTGTCAGAGGTGTCTGTGCCCTTTCTGGGGTGTTTCAGCCGCTTGCCGATGTGCACATGGAAACAGTGCTGTGACGGTGTTGTGACCCTGGGCGGGGAAAACACAGTGACAGTCTGAGCAGAGGCTGGTAAAAAGAGCCCTACTAACTGTACTCCAGCTGTTTATACTAAAGGCAGATTCCTTGTGTCTCCTCAGCTCCCCCGCTCCTCCCCCTGGTTCCCCTCCTCCTCCCTCCCCCATTCTCCTCCTCTTCCTCCTCCTCCTCCTCCTCCTCCCTCCTCTGGTCTCTCCATTTGAGCCAGACACTGTCCTATCCCTCAGTGGCAAAACTCCACATTAAAGATGCTTTCTGTAAGGACCAGCATTCCACTAGTGGGGCACGATAATAACAAGTTGTTGGCTCATGCACTGACTTTTTATTTAAATGTTTGTCAGCAGAGAACTATGACGATTTTTAGTGTGCAGGTTCCTGCTTTTCAGATGGAATTTGCTTCTCTAGATCTATGTAGAAAACAAGAAGGGGCTGATCTGTCTCCAAAAATAAATAAATCAAGCCCTTCATCCCTTTCTATTGCTGGCTGCCTCCTTTGCTGTTGTCTCCTGTTTCCTAATTTGCATTCAGGTCGTAATCATTTCAGCTCACTGCTATTCATTGTAAAGATCAGAATGGGTTCAGTACCATGTCTATTCACATTCTGCAGATATTCATAGGCAGAACAGAAAAAGCACATGCCTTTTAAAATAGAATGGCTTGAGTCCAGATTTTTCTAATGTACGCATGTTACTATTTTAGGTCTCCGAGTTCAACCCTTTGACATTCACCAGCATAATTGAGTGTGAGAAGCCGAACAATGACCTGAGTCGGTTTCGTGGTTGCATGTGAGTATCCTGTGACTTCTGCGCTTGTCGTTGTGTTTGAGGAGCCACACACGGGCACACGCACATGCAGAGTCAGGAAGTATGTATTGAGTGTTCTTTGCCACATGGTGAGTCCTTGGAGTCGCCTGCCTCTGAGCTCGTGGCTGCTCTGGGGCTGGCTGGTCACAGCCTGTCACCCTAGAGCTGGGCAGTGGTGCTGCAATGAGGAGCAACCGTGCTTCCCTTCCAGCAGCCCGGGGAAGGTGAGGGCCGAGACGGGAGATGTGTGGCAGTCCACGCAGGGCCTCAGTGAGCAGAAGAAGCTGGAGCTAGGCACAGAGACCGAGAGGAGATTCACTCCTGCTTCCGTCACTTACTCCCTGAGCAGATGTGCACTGAGGGCCTTCCTGCTGGCTCTGCTCGTGCTCTGGATGTAGTAGTGATGAAACAGACGAAACTCCTCATTTTCTTGTTTATTTCATTCTCCTTAGAAGAGAAGAGACAGCACCCTCCCCAAGAAAATAAGTCCTATGAGTGTGTGTTAAGCTTAATAATCTAATCCCCCCTTTGCTCCAAAATTGAAAGACCACAGAAGTAGACAGATGGACCAGGCCTGGCCATCTGCTGGTACCATGGTCCTGATCAAAACTCGTCAGTGAGGTCTGGGGAGGTCATTGTATGTTCTTTGTGCTTTCTTGCCTGCTTGGAAATTTCCCTGATCATAATGATAATGCTTGTCAATGCGTCAGTTGGTGTGGGGAGATACACGGAAGAGAAACACCTGCGTCCGGATGGCTTGTTGAGTTGCAGGGAGGCACTGTGCAGAATGGCTTCCTGGGGTGTGGGAGCCAAGGGATGTCGGCTTGAGCCACCCTGATGTGCCACGTCAGCCAGCTCCACGGGCTCAGTGCCACAGTCTGGAGGTTGTGGGGCTTTCTCCCTAAGGCAGTCTTGGCCCGAGGCAAGAGCTCACAGGTGATTTACTGATGCATCCAGTGCTGCTGCCTGTGCGCAGCACCCAGGAAGCACCCAGGGATCCTAGGAGTGCACCAGGGAAAGAAGACTGCACGGTGAAGGTGGCAAACATCGGCAGCCACAAGATGGCCCTGAGGACCAGAACCTGGAAGAAGTGAGCTCCTTCCCAGTGGAAGAAAGGTGGAACTCCTAACATACAACCTACAAGATTAGGGAGGACACCCACCCACCCATACATAACCTGTCTGCATGGATTTTCTTCCTGTCCACTCCTGAGTCACCTCCTCCAGGTCCCGTTGGCCAGTTACCTGAGGAGTTCATGCACATAGTCCATCCCTGGCACCTCTGTGAAGCCCCACGCCAGGCCAGGTGCTGGGTTTCAAAAGATGCCTTGCCCTGAAGTAAGGATTGTGATGGTGAGGTAACCTCTGGAAAGAATGTTCTCTGGGTGCTCATAGAGTGATCTTAGGGTGCCAAAAGAGATGGGAAATGTAGACATTCCTGTTCATAGACTACTTGTGGTCTTTCTGCCCAGGATCATGGGATCTGGAAGGACACAGTGTCCATAAGCTCAGACGAGTGTTCACGTGCTTGTCACCCTTACCATGTGTATAATTGAATTATCTTAGGATACCCCTCATGTCATTATTGGAAGTTTGGTTAATTTAGTACACAGAATGGTAGGTACTTAATGAATGAATATTGGCCATTGTGATTATGGCTGCTGTTGCTGATTATTGTTACAGAAAATAATGTAGAATAAGGCGGGAGAAGGCTCAGGAGAGAGCTGGGTCTTCACTGTGTGTATGAGGAAGAGCTTAGGAGAAAAGAGGGTACTAAGGTTTCCTGAGTTTGAAGAAAGCAAAGCAACTCAGCTAACAGCAAGGGAACATGAACCAGGACTTGTGTTAGTCTGTTGTCTGTTACTGTAATGAAATTGCTGGGGTGGGGGGTACTTAATAAAGCAGTTTTTTAGTTCATGGTTTTGGAGGCTAAACATGCGGCACAGTGCAGACTCTGGGGAGGGCCCACAGCTGTGTACCTCGTGGTAGGTAGCATCCTGAGACAGTGGAAGAACACATTGCAGGACAAAAGCCAAAACTGGGCCAGAGGTGCAGTTGATGACCTCCTTTAACACTGACTCACCAGGGAACCAAATTTTCAGTGCAGGAAACCTTAGGGGATGACATACATCATTTCCAAACTGTTGAATTGAGGGCAAGTGCGAGCTTTGAAGGCATAAACCTTCGAACTGACGGCATAAATCATCGAATTGAGGGCATAAACAGCTTTGAAGCCCCTCTGCCTAGACTAGGTCATGCTTAAAGTCAGGGAAGAGCCAGGTCACATGGGGCAGAGGGCAAGGGAAGAAAGGAGAGGCATGCAGACACAGTAATCCCAAAAGATGGCTCTAAGCAGCGGTCCTCAGTGCACAGGCGAGGCCTGGGGAGGAGGCAGAGCAGACACTGAGAGGGAGGTCGGAAGTGTGCTGGATTCCTCCAGAGCCTGAGCAAGGTGACAGCCAAGCAGCTGCAGACCCAAAAGAGGTCCTGGGTGCGGGAGATAAAGGAGCCCATTGCTCAGCCATGCTTTCTTTCGGGCAGGGTGACTTGAAGGAGAGGAAGAGATTGAGGTCAAGGTGACGGCCTCAGAAACAGAGGGACATTCATTGGGGGGGTGCAGGTAACCAAAGGTCAGTCTGTGGGGACCTCAGGTGCATGGGAGGTGGATGTGGTGACCTCCACATGTGAAGCTGGCACTTTGAGAGGGAGTGATGGCTTGTGGAGCGCTCACAACAGCACCCAGCCCTCATCTCTCCCACTTGGTGGCCACCATTCTGCCTGCAGCCAGCGAGGCCAGTCTAGCTTTTCCAGCAGTACCCACACAAAGCACTCCCTGCAGGGCGTCCTCGCTGGCACGTTGCTTGAGTAACAAATGCCAAAAACGCCAGGAGCTTCATTCTGCTCCACTGCGGTTACACTCCCTTCCTGACTTTGCCTCCAGCTGTCCTACCCCGCTGGTCCCCCCAGAGCCCAGGCTGGAAACAGCTTAGAAACACCTGCCTCAGCCTCTGCCTGTACGTCCCCATATTACTGGTGTGCCACATCCACCAGGCAAGCAAGGAGCAGATGGGTCCTGTCCCAGCCAGACCAGCCTGGGTGGGGTCTGGAGGTGGGCTGTGGTGACATTCTCATGAAGGTTTCCCCAGGGCTCTGGGGTGGCACCAGAGTGCGAGTGCCCTCCTCCCAACTCCAGGAGCACAGACGAGGACGTGTGCCCAGGGAGGAGAGCCAGCCAGCCCCATGCTGGGGAGCTCTTCCTTGGGCAGAGAGGGAGCCAGTCAGTCTGTACCAGGCGAAGAGCAAGGGGGTCTCAGCCCGCACCGGTCCTGATGCCTGGGGTCGGAGCTGGGCCGGGAGACACTTTTGTCACCGTCTCAGGACCGCATCAGCTGCAGGGCCGGTCCTCAGGTGTGCTGGCTCTGCACTCGTGACCTCCCAGGCTGGCCTCCTTTCTGCCTCCAGGGGACAGCAGCCTCATTCATACCCAGGAGACAGCACTCTCTGCCAATCCCGCTGCCAAGTGTTGCTCTTCTTTTGAGCACCCAATCGAGACTCAAAACCTTCCACATTTGCCCTTGGAAGACAGAACTAAATTAGGGTTTGTAGGAAGACCCGAATTACCATTTCCCCCTCACTGAGGCAGGTGGCCCTGGGAAAGCTGTCCCGCACTTCTGAGTACCAGCCTTCTAATTTGGGGGTATCTGGATGCCCTGTGAACCCCACAGGCTGACCAGAGAATCCATTGAAGAATTCAAGGGAAGAACCACAGGGCTGAGGTCACGGCATGCAGGACTTGGCCCTTGTGCGTGGTCCACTGATACAAGAGACAGGAGGGTCCCCAGGCTCTGGGGATACAGAGTGCAATGGAGGGGGCAGCAAGTGCTAGTGAGCTTCTTTTGCAGGGGGCGTCCTCAGATTAGCTGGTGGTGTTAGTTGTGCAACTTGAATATACAGGAAAAAAACTGCACTGTGTGTTTTTGATGAGTGGGTATTATGGTATGGAAAATCTCTCCCAACTACTTTCTAGAAAACCTTAGGAGCTCCACTATTCAAGTGTACTGCAAAGCTCAGTGTTCTGTAAGACAGTTCCCACTATTTTGGCTTGTGTCTAGATGTCCCTCCAAAGCCATATGCATTTGTAGGTAGGACTTTTGCCTAGGTGGCTGGACCTGGAGTGTGTGATTGCTTCATGGTGCAATGCTAGGATTCAATGTGCTAGGATTAAGGGTGTGTGATTACTAAATCAATCCATTGTTTGTTTTGGTACCACCCTAAACCCAGTAAGCTAGATAGAAAATAAAAGGGGCAGAAAGCTGCTAAGTTTGCTTGGACCTTGATGCTTGCAATTTCAGCCTTCTGCCTGCCATGAACTCTTTCTCCTCTGCAGTGCCCCTCTGCTGTGTCACCCTGCCTTGGAGCCAGCCAGCACTGAACTGAAACCTCTATAAACTGAACTAAATAAACATTTCCCCCCTTAACTTTGGGTGCTGGGTATTTTTCTCAGCAATGAGAAAAGCAACTAAGATTAAAATTTGGGGAAGTGGGGTTGTTGCTGCCACTGTACCTGACCACGTGGTTCAGGAACCTTTGGAACTGGCATGTGGGAAGGATTTGGAAAGGCTGGAGATGCTGGCTGAAGAAGTAGTCCTGGAGTGCCTGGGACAGTACTTGATGGGAGGTTCTGGCCAGAGCTCAGACCAGAATGCCGATAAAAATCATGCTAGTAAAGACCAGGCTCAGGAGGTTTCTGCTGGGAAGGACCACGTTGGCTGCTGGACTCCAGATGATGTGTGTTATGGCTTGGCAGAAAGTTTATCTACATTTCACTAGTGTCCAGAGACTACTTGAGACTGAAACTAAGGGTGGCAGACTAATCAATCTTGCAGAAGAAATTCCTTTTCAAGGGAGTCTAATGTTGAAGGAGTGACATGTCTACTGTCAGGAGCAGCCAGACCTGTGTTGAGAATCAAGGAAAAGACACAGTGGAGTGATTTAAAACATTTGAGTTTGATCAGAAAGGAAGCTCCAGTAAAACTGGTGGATGGCAAAGATAGAGCAGAGGAGCTCTTGATTGCTGAGAAGGAAGAGGAAAATGGAAAAGATGGCCTGAGGGCATCACAAGAAGCAGCAGGGCTCCAGCCATTGCAAGTCAGAGGAACAAAGGTAAAAGACTTTGCTTTGAAAAGAGAGCCCCAGAGCACCATGTTCCAGAATGGTGGCATCCTAGAGTAGTTGTTCCTCGGAATTGGGCTCAGAGTGCTCAGCAATATAACCACTTGACCCCCACAGCCAAAAGAGAAGGAAGCCTGGCTTCTGCTCCAGCTGGCAGCAGACCCTGGTGACATCCACATGGTGCTTGCTTTAGGCACATGCAGAATGCAAGAATTGTGGGGTCAGGAAAGTTTCCACCCAGATTTCAGAAGGCCTGGTAGGCCAGGCATTGTGCCACTGAGGGAGTAATACATGAAGCTGTGTGAAGCCAAAGATGCATTGGAGACCCCAGAAGTTTGGAGAAGCTAGGAATATGGACTGGCTAAGTAAATATGCAAGGAAGAGCAGAGCTGGCCCCAGCGAGAAGCCAGGGAGCTGCTACCACCAGCAGTGCCTTAGGGGTGGAGCCACCCAAGCCTTGGTAGTCACATCTTGCCACAGATTTCTGGGGATGCTGAACAGGACTTAGTGTTTTCCCTGCTGGATTATAGACTTACTTTTGTCCTGTTCCTTTCTGCACCCTTATTTGTACCTTTTGTAATGGTAATGTTTATGTTGTGCCATTGTATGTTGGAAATTTTTAACTACTTTCCCTGTAAGGGCTCACATCTAAGAGTCTGCTTTAAATCTCTAAGGCTGGTGAATCTGTCATGATTTGGCAACTCTTAGGGACAGACTAAGTACTGTTTGCACAAATAGATGTGCATGAGTCTTTAGGGGCTCAGGCACAGAACAATATGGCTTGAGTCTAAATGCCACCCAAAGCCTCATGTAATCATAGGTGGGGCTTTTTCAGAGGTGCATTTATCCAGAGTGTGTGATGCTGAGACTAAGTGTGTGTGATTACTAGATCAGGCCACTGATTGATTTGTCATAGTACTGGGTAAGATTAAGGGTGCATTACCCTGTATGTGAGTGCTACCCACCATAAAGGCAGGAGAAGATACAAGCAACAGAGAGAGGGTCCTTGCTTATTGCTTGCTGAATATTGTTGCTGCTGGGTGTCTTTTGCTCTGTGGTGCCCCTTTGCCATGCCATACTGCTCTAGAGCCAACCAACTCTGAACTGAAACTTCTGTGAACTGTGAGCTAAATAAATCTTTCCTCCCCTAACTTTTAAGTGTCCAGTATTTTGTCTCAACAATGAGAAAAGTAACTAAGGCAGTGTTCTCTAAGACAATCCCCATGGTTGGACACTAATGACATCGTCAGTTAGGAACTGGAAAGAGCAGCACTCTCCACCCCTGTCAGCAATTTCCAGCGCTCTCTCTCCGGTGCTGGCCCAAGGCCGGCTGGCACAGAGGTCCACGTGCATAGAGGCCTGGCTAAAGCTGCTCAGCTGTGCTCAGTCCTCAAGGTGGATGGGAATCTTGGAAGTCACAATTCAGCAGAACATCTGCCCTTTTCCCCAGAGGACTAAAACAAAGAAACTGTTGGATTGTTTGTCATCTGCTTCTGAATTCCCTTTCATATGGTAAAGCCAGTTGCCTGTCATGTTTGCTTTGTATGTTTAGGTGCTGAATGTTGGCTGCGTGTGTGTGTGTGTGTGTGTGTGTGTGTGTGTGTGTGATTGTCACAGCTTCCCAGTGAGCTCACCCTTTCTCACTGTATAATGATCTTCTCTTCCTAGGACCGTTTTTTACTTCAAGTCTGTTTGGCTTATGCGAGTGTGCCCACCCTTGTTTTCTTCCCTAACCCTAAGTAAGAATTTATAGAATAGGGTTCTGAGTTTCCTTTCCTGCTTGTCCCTGGGCCATAATAAGGCTGGCTTGAGTATTGACCGCAACCAGGAGTCCATAGCCTGCTTTTGGGGTGGCCTCCTTGTCCTGGAAGATGACCCCTCAAGAGACTGTTGTCACTTCTTGGGAGATGGCAGCAGGATCTTTACCAACCACCTTGTGTGCTCCTGCCCTTGGCCTTGGGGAGACGCCTGAGTGCTGCGATCTTGCACACAAGGCAGGTACCCGGCACAGTCTTCGAGCCAACTCCCTCCAGGCCCATACCATGTGTGAACCCCCGGAGGTCTCCGTCCAGCCTGCAACAGAGGCAGCCGTGGCAGCGCAATTTCAAGCGCCCGCTGACTCATGGGGCTCATCTGGAGGGAGACGTGTGCCTGCTGGGCTGTTCCTCTCCCGGCCAAGAGCCTCCATTTCAGAAATCAAGGCAGCTCTGCAGCTGCTGAGTGCAGTGCGGGCCCCGGGGGCTGTGCTGCTGTCCCAGCCTTCCACTGCCGACACAAGGAAGCTGAGTGCACAGGAGCTGAGTCCTTGTCCCCGCATCCGCAGCCTGCTTTGAGGCCTGGGGTCTGCGTAGGCCAGGGCATCTATGGTGGGGAGTTCTCCTCTGTCCTAGTTTGCATAGAAAGCACCACATTGCTGTCCTTTGGTGCCCTGGGGATGCAGTTCTAGGAGCCCCTCCCCTCGATACCGCAGCGTAGTATTTGCACAGACCCTTTGCACCTCCACCCCCCTGCATGCCTTCAGCCATCCCTGGGTGACTCTGCGCACCCAATGCAGTGTAAATAGTTGCAACACTATACTGTTCGTCTTTGGGAATCTTGACAAAAAAAAAATTCCATACATGGCCAGTGCACGTGAATTTTTTCCCCAAATTTTTCTGCCTGCATTGGTTGGGTGTGTGGATGCAGAGCCTGTGAATACAGAGGGCTGGCAGGAGTTGCTAAAAAAGAAGAGTGCACGCCTTGCCCAAGAAAGCTTAATCTAAGGCATTTTTCTTGTTCCCACTGGAGCCATCCCTTGTTTCTAGTAAGCGTGACTGGATTGTGGATGTTCGGTCATTACTACTGCCCGTGTCCGGCTGTTCCTAGACATCAGGTGGGGAGTGAGACCCTCAGTGCTTGGAGAGAGTGGAGCAGGGTCTCTGTGTCACGGCGTCTTCTGCAGCTCTAGATGTGCAGCTCACAGAGGGGTTTCCAGCCTCAGCTCACTCTTCAGACCTAAGCCTTACTCAGCCTTGGAACTGCCAAAGGGGTCGCTGTACCGACGGACCACACTGCACGGGCCCCTTTGCATTGCTCTGCAGGACAACTGTCACTGTGACGGTGCACAACGGGCCTGCAGGAAATACACCGTCCCAGCATGCATTGCAGCCTTGACTTTATTGTTTAGCCCTTCTTCTTCAGTAGAAAATACATGCAGTTCCTGGTCAGTGGGCATAGTACCAGGGGTTAGCAGGAGAAAAGGGGCTCCTGGAGCCTCTGGTGAGCTGCCAGGAACCACAGGGGAGGCCTTGGGTGGGGGGCGTGTGGGAGTGTGTGCAGAGGGCTGTCCACCAGGGGATGGAAGGCGGCTTTGTGGACGGTCCCGCTCTTGGTGCACTGTCAGGAGACGTCAGCCCCAGCCTCTGCTCCTCTTGTGACCTGCCTCAGGCTCCTGGGACTGTGTCTGTCCAGCAACATAGATCATTGGTGGGCCAAGAGGAGGAGCCTGCGCGCCAGTGGCTGAAGCTTGAATTGTCCTTCTGAGTCCGCAGAGCCATCAAACAGAACCTGTAACCTGCTCTCCTAACCAAGTGTATTAATGTTTAGTAACTTTATGACTTCTTTTATGGTTTTTTTTTTTTTTGGTTTGGTTTGGTTTTTGATCATTCTGGGGCTTGAACCCAGGGCCTTTGCATTGAGCTACAATCCCTATCGCTGTCTCTAGTTTTATTTTTGAAATAGTGTGTCATTAATTGCTAAGTTGCCCAGAATTATGATCCTCCTGCCTCAGCCTCCCAGAATGTTGGGATTACAGGTATGCACCACCATGCCTGGTTAACTTTATGACTTTTAATAAGAAAAAAAGATTTAAAGAAATGTAGTCAAAACTAATACCTTTCCATTTTCTAAAGACATTTTTGTATTTTTGTGACATACGAGTTAGGAGTATATTACCTATGCAAACATCAGATATACCAGAGACCACCTACCAGGGCTTCCCAGCTCTGCTCTGCTGTTCCACAGTTGGTCCTTCAAACACTGTGGTCAGTTCCCGGGGTAAAAACAAGCCTGTGTGCAAACTGAATAAACATTCTGTTCTAGAGCTGCTTCCGATACCTGGTACCAGAGAGCAGCAGCCTCCTCCTGGCTCCGGGGGGGCCCGTGTGCCTGGGGCTCCTAAGTGCCCTTCCGTGTGCAGCCCCCCAGGCCTCCCAGGCTTCTGCTGTGCCAGCGTCTTCCTCCCGGGGCAGTGTGGGCTGAGAGGGTGCCTGGGTCAGTCAGGTGACGTGTGCCCCTCCCGACAGCATCCACAGCAGCGGGGAGAAGGCCGGGCTGCACAAGGAGAACCTGCTGCTGCGAGGCTGCACCATCAGGAACACAGAGGCCGTGGTGGGCATCGTCATCTATGCAGGTAGGCGGGGCCCTTGGGACCTGCAGGCGCTCGCTGTGTGCATCGGGCTCTTCTTGATCTGCGTCTGGTTCTAAGATTAGTCTGTACCCATTATGGCAAACAAGAGGAAAAAAGAACAAGGTCAAGAATCCTAATAACATCTAAGCCAAAGGTTTTTCCTCTTGTCATTTTAGCATATTTAGCATCTCCATTCATTTCTCCATGGCTATTACATATGCAAGATTAATTATATACCCTACTGTTTTGACGGAGTGTGTTGCATGACTGTGCTTAATGGCAGCGTAGTGGTCCACTCTGTGCACCCACGTCATTGGGCACTGCCCCGTCACGTCCTCCGCTCTCCCTGCAGGACATGAAACCAAGGCTCTGCTGAACAACAGCGGGCCCCGCTACAAGCGCAGTCAGCTTGAGAGGCAGATGAACTGCGACGTGCTCTGGTGTGTCCTTCTCCTCATTTGTATGTCTCTGTTTTCAGCGGTCGGTAAGTCTCCCGGGAGGATTGCTAATGAGTGGACACTGCTGAGCAGCCTCCAGGCAAGCCTGGTGGGCGCCCCCAACTCATGGGGACCCATCCAGTACCCTAAAGTGAAAACCCATGTGTTTCACTGACTCGGACTTGAGGGCGGTTGGCACCAGGAGAGGCCATGTCATGCGGCCTCCCTCAGTGGCCTTGGCAGAGTAGTGCTGTTTGCAAAATGACAAATGCGTGGATAGAGGACAGATTAATCGAAGCAGGAGTCTCAAGTCCAGGGGAAGGAACAGCAGGACCAAGGCTTAATGGCAGGAGAAGCACAAATGTAACAGGTGGAAACTGCACACAAATAGAGAATTATTTGGGTCCTAAGAAGCAGCTGGAGGGTTCCATGAGGCGTGCGGCTAGGTACAGCAAGGCCACAGCACATGACCTTCACTTTGTCCCTGCTCAGCTCGTCATCTTGCGCTGTGCAGTGTGACACGATCTCAGAGCTCAGGGTTAAAAGACGGAGGTACACAGCACATTAAAAAAGCTCCCTTTGCGGAAAGAGATGGACGCTCTTTCATTCAGTAACATGCATAGAATCCACTGGCTTCTCAGGTCTCACTCTGAATTGTGGAGCTCCGAGAAGGGCCCTCAGTGGGCGGCACCAGCGCTCACTTTGTCTTCACCAAGCAGTCGTGAGGCTGAGCACTGTGAGGGGCACGCTGGGAGTCCTCCCTGGGCTTCACCCTCTGCCGTGGTGAGTCCTACCTTGTGACCTGTGTGCCAGTTCGTGCCAACGGCGGAAAACCCTTGGTGTACAGAGAAGCCCACGCTCCTTCCGGGAGCCCGGTCGTGGGTCCCACGAGTCCTGGGTGCTTTTGCTTTCGTGCATGGCGAGGCAAACTAGTAAACCAAGTCCACGGTGGCCAGTAATAACTCACAAGGTGGTCTTAATTTACATTAGCGCATTCTTATTTTCCTGTCCAACGTTTCTCTTTGAATGTTCCTTCAGGACACGGTTTGTGGGTGCAGCGCTACCAAGAAAAGAAAGCATTATTTGACGTCCCCGAGGCTGATGGCAGCTCCTTGTCCCCTGTCACCGCTGCAGTGTACTCATTTTTGACAATGATAATAGTTCTGCAGGTAACAGTATTAACTCGATGTGCTAAGTGCTTGACTTTTCTCAAGAGAACTTAAATTCATCACCCTCTGCTAAGAATCTCTGCATCCTGGAGGACCACAAATATACCTGCCTGATGTGTTGACTTTTTACTCCTCTGCCTTCATTTAGCTATAGGGTTTTTCCCTGAGCAATTGATTATCAAATTAAAATTCTCCTTTGCTTTTCTGAAGGCTCTTCATGTGTTTAGGGTTAGTGCTGGTTAGCATTTCATTTTGCCATTTTCCCTGTTCCTTATCTTCGTGTGTGTGCAGTGCTGGGGATCTAACCCCAGCCTCACAGACGATAGGCAGGTGTTTCAGCACAAAGCTATATTCCTAGCCTCCGTTACATAAAAGAATTTTTTTTAAAAAAACCCTTGTTTCAAAATAATTTTGTGATCTTCTGAAAAGCTCTGAAGACTGATACAGAGAGTTCACATGCCTCTCTCCCCGGGTTTGCCCTGCTGTGGACGTGTGATGAGGTCTGGTCTGCTGTAAGAATGGAGGAGCCAAGCTGGGTAACATGCTGTCGACTTACCTCTAAATTGCTGCATTCAGAGCTGAGCTGTCTCCACACTCAGTGCTTTCTCTCTCCTGGGGTTCAATATCAGGATCCCGTGGTAGCTGTCAGTATTGGTGATCCCAGTTAGTGTTATCCTTGCTCATGTGACTCATTCCCTGTGTCCCTTAAAACTCCTGGTCACTAGCCGATAATCTGTGCCAGAAAGGCCTGTGAAGGAGTCAGATGGTTCCAGAGCTCCAAAGGACAGGAGGGGCTGAGAGGGTCACCACCAGTCTTCCTGAGAACACAGCAGTGTCCGGAGCACATGTGCGGGGCGTCGCCTGGCAGAGGAGTTCTGAGGTCTCTTGACACCTGTGCTTCTCCGGCAGGAAGCAGCCTTATTTAGCTTTCCAAATGAGTCCTTTTTATAAATGCAAATTTTGTTCTAGCCTTGAGTTAGGATAATAGTTGGTGTTCATTAAGATAATTAGGATACCAGGAGAACCCAGTTCACGTGAATATGATATTCTAGGCTCATAAGTATTAATTCAGTACTGTGACTCTACAAAATAAACAAACGTCAATTTTCCGGAAGTTGGTCTTCGGGTCTCAGGATGTCACAGTGAATGTTTTTCTCCAAGCCTTCTTCCCTTTGCTTTGTATCCTAAGAGGTCACAGAAATGGTTCTTCACCAGCAGGCTGGCTCTTCCCCTCTTAGCCATCCCCAGCATGGGGTGGGGTCCTCAGGAGAAGGGCCACCGAGTCTCCAGGGCCCAGGGGACGCTGGAGATGGAGTGCTGCTGTGGTTGGAGGTGGCTTTGCTTACAAGGACTCTGACTGCCATGTTTTTTTCTCTTTTCTCTCTCTCCTTTCCTAGCCTCTCTCCTGCACAACTTAGTAACACGGAAACGCTTGCTTCCGTCTGAGCCCTGGTCACACTTCCAGACACGAGCGTGGGCATCCGCTCCACAGTTGCTCCGTAGGCTCTACTAGTTTAAATCCTTTGCCATGCTCTTCCCCTTTTCCAATAGTGACTCTAAACCAACCTGTGTAAGCTCTTAAAGGTACAGTACAGCTCCTGCTTCCTCTGGGTGTAGTTGTGTGTTGTTTCAGTAGATTGGACTAATTCTGAGGCCCTGGGGTCTTCACGGCCACTCATCAGCTGTGCTTTGTGTCTCGTAGGTTTTGATCCCAATTTCCTTGTACGTCTCCATTGAGATCGTTAAAGTATGCCAAGTGTACTTCATCAACCAGGACTTGGACCTGTATGACGAGGAAACAGATTCCCAGCTGCAGTGCCGGGCTCTGAACATCACGGAAGACCTGGGCCAGATCCAGTACATCTTCTCCGACAAAACCGGCACTTTAACAGAGAACAAGATGGTTTTCCGGAGGTGCACTGTGTCTGGGGTAGAATATTCTCACGATGCAAACGGTGAGTCTGGGGCTGGGGCTTCCAGTCCGGGCTGGACCAAAGGGTAGTTCCTGTGTCCACAGCTACCTGTAGGGACACACACGCACACTCATCTCACACTCATCTCACACTTTTAAAGGGAGCATAAACATGTGACGTGACTGTCAGCACCTCAGGAGCCTAAAGCCTGCCACTGTGATGGACCAGGTCGATGTCGCCTGGCTTGCTGCAGTGCCCGGCACAACCCACGTCTGCATGCCCACTCGCCCTCTGCCAGCCGAATGCAGCAGCTGGGCAGGGCAGGTAACCTGGGGGACCCCACTGCCGAGCCGCACAGTGGCTTCGTGCTGCCACATCGAAGGACAGAGGGTCCTGCTGTCACCCCTCAGCCCTCCTGTATCAGCTGAGAGCTCTCAGAAGGCATCCTCAGCCGATGCTGCAGTCCTTTCCCAGAACAGTGTCTGCGGAGATGAATCACTTAAGTTCTGATTATATGGGCGGCCCCTCCCCGCTTTCCTCCTCTGCTTCTCCTCTGAGGCCTCCTTCCCCGCTGAAGGAAGCTCAAGGGAGCTGCAGCTTAGCCAGCCAGGGGGTGAGTGGAGCCAGCTGCCCTCACCCCAACCTGAACAGCACTCTTGTTTTGGGGTCCTTTCACCTCCAAATGAGGCCTCCAGAACAGCCTAACAGCAGCAAAAATCATCGGACCTCCCTCCCCTCCCCCTGCCACCCATCCTGCCTCCTCCACCCAATGTCCAATAGACAAGAAGAGCTTTTGCAATCTTCTGCACAGTATATTGAGTCCATATGTTCAATAATAATGTGTGTGTGTGTGTGTGTGTGTGTGTCAGAACAACTTAGTGAACTTCAGGTGTCTCATCATGAACCGTGATAGATAAGCCAAGCAGGGGTGTGTCATTGCTCACATTTCATCATGCCGCATTACGAACATGCACCAAAACATCACATCCTATCCGGAAAACGTATGGCGCCATGGTTAGTCATTCCAAAATAATATTAATACGTGTCTTAAAATAATAACGAAGTTGGGGCCTGCAGCTCCATGGGAGTCACAGATAGTTGTCGAAAGCCCGTCATGAAACCACAGGGTTCTGTCACCTGCCGAGACACAGGAGAGGGTTTCCGGTGAGGGAGGAAGCAGCCAAGCATCCCGGCACCATGTGGTACACAAGCGGCCAGGGCAGCGGTGACAGCAGGTGGCCGGGCAGAGCAAGTCCTCAGCCAGCTGCTCTGTGACCTCTGCCCTCACTGCTTGCCGGCGAGCAGGTTCAGAGAGGTTTGCCCTTCCACTGTTCACACAGCGGAACCAGCCCGGGAGACCGTCGGGTCCCTTCTCTGTCCTTGTGACCTGATGGCCTGTACAACCGACTGCATGCACCCAGGGCAAGGTGTCCCCTAAACCTCAGCCTCCTCCTCCCCACGGGCCTGGAAAGCAACCCCAAGTCTGCTTGGGTTAGGTGTTCCCGGCCACCACCAGACGTCAGCAGTGGCTGTGGCCTGGCCCCACGACCTCAGCGTGGCCTGAGAGGGGGCTGCGTTGTACTCTGACTCCTAGAGGCCACTGTCTGGGCAGGTGACCAGGCTCCTGTCTTGCAAGGTGAGGAAGTGAATGCCTCCTTCTCCCCTCCTGCTGGCTTCCTCCTGAGACCTCTGTCACCGGGATGTTCAGGGCAGGTGCTGCTCCTGGAATCCTGAGGGTGAGAAGTTCTCAGCCTGTGGCAGTGAGCAGGTGACATCCACTCCTTCCTCCTGCTTGTCTCAGCTCCGAAGGACGGTCTGATAAGATGCTGCCATGCTTGTGTACCCACCCGGTGTTGCATGGCACTTGAAATTCTGATTAAATGATTGTTGTGGCAGCGGGGTTCCCACGCCAGCCCTAACTGGAAGCCCAGGGGAATGTGTCAAGTGCCTTCAGGGGGCAGCCCGCAGCACAGGCTTGTTCAAAGGCCTTCCCAGGGCTTGCTCCCCAGGCTGTGGACCCATGACTGGCAGCGCCCCCTAAGGGCTCAAGCGCAGGATCGCAGTCAGGATCCTCAGCGAAATTTCGCAGGCTGGGTCCACACCTGGCTGCAGGAAACCGCTGTGGCTTAGAGGAGCGTGGGCCTCACTGTCCCACAGCGCTGAGCAGGACGAGGGCGCGTGCTGCTGGCACCCTGCCCGTGGGCCCAGCAAAGGCCCTGGCCCAGCTAACACCCTCACCCCAGCCGGCGGTCCTGTGTGTTTCCCGTCGCAACGCAGACGTGTGACACGTCACCTGCCTCAAGCTGCCCCACAAACCCTGCTATGATGGGCAGATCCCGGGCCCACTGTATGGGGCAGGCTTTGGATCCCCTGGCCTCTCTGTCACCCTGCTGTCCCAGCATCTGTGACCTTACAGACCCCTGAGTTCCCTGAGATAAGACTTCTCCGGGAAGTGCAATTGGACACATCGACCTCCTCAGGCTGACTGAGGATGTGGATAAATGGAAATGTCCTTTACCCCTCTGCCCATGGACATCCTCATTAAATGTGTCCTTGCTGTTAGTGAGTGCTCCCTGCCCCAGAGCCTCGTGGAGTCAGAATGCCCTGGGGAGGGGGGGTACGCACCTGTGACCCCAGCACTTTGAGAGGCTGAGGCAGGAAGATCACGCATAAGAGCTCATTCTTAGCAACTCGGCAAGACCCTGTCTCAGTATACACAATTTTTAAAGGAGGTGGGACCATATCTCAGTGCAAAGGCTTCGGAGTCAATCCTAGTTCATAAAGAAAAGCCCTGTATCTGCCCAGCGGGCCCCGCCTGCGCCCCCGAGGTCTAACTCTGCCCCATCCCCACAGCCCAGCGTCTGGCCAGGTACCAGGAAGCAGACTCAGAGGAGGAGGAAGTGGTGCCCAAGCGGGGATCATGGTCCCAGCGCGGCAGCATCGGGAGCCACCAGAGCGTTCGAGTGATGCACAGGACCCAGAGCACCAAGTCCCACCGGCGTACGGGCAGCCGGGCAGAGGCCAAGAGGGCCAGCGTGCTGTCCAGGCACACGGCCTTCAGCAGCCCCATGGTGAGTGTACGGACAGATGTCACCTCCTTTGATTAGCAGGAGCGTCCGCCTTCAGCCAGGCAAGTGAGCTCCTGCTGGAGAGCCGGGCTCTGCGGCATTGGCAGAAGCTTTGTGGCCAGTGCCTTCTGCCATGGTTGTGTCCTCTCCAACACAGTGGCACAGCCTCTTTGTCACTGTGTTGCCAGATGAGCCGCCCAGAAAGGGTGACGGAGAGGACGCTCGTGACACAATTAAAACATCAGGACAAGGTGACAGCTTGACAATGCGAAGCCGATCCCCTGCCCTCACCGAAGGAGTTAGAAGAGCCCAATCCGATTACGCTGTGTTCTCGCCACGCTTGCCGTGGACGGGCCGCTGTCTCTAGGAAGTGTCCAGTGTGAGAGGCAAACTCAGCAGATGCTCTGTTTCTGAAATCTTTGAAGGACAAGGACAAAATCCCGTGCCCCCTCTGGGTGGCCTCCTCGTTCACTCGGGTCCTTTTGGACGGTACGGGAGCTGCTGTTTCCATGGGTGATCAGGAGTCACGGACACCAGGGCGGGTGGGAGAGGAGGCCGGGTGCAGGGGGAGGCGGCGCTGGAAGCAGCGTTCCCGGCAGCATGCTCAGTAGGAGTCACCCTGTCTGCCCCAGTAATTTAGTGATTCAATCAATGATTGCTATGCAGTGGATTATTCACCTCAGCACGGTGGAAAAACAGATTTTGGTATTCAGCAATAAAGAGATGATCAGAACAATTAGGATATGTACATCCGAATTTTTAAATCCATGGAAATGTTCAGAAAAATAATATCTTTGGGGAAAACGGACGTTGCCAATGTGCATATGAAATTTTTTGATTATGTAAAATTTAAAAACAGACCCCAAAACGCTGTGAGGAAATGCGGAACTATGACTGTCAAGAAGGAGATGTTCATGTGGGTGTAGTGGTGCAGGCCTGGTCTACGCAGTAAGTTCAAGGCCAGTCTGAACTGCCTAGCAGGACACTTATCTCAAAAAAAAAATAGCAACAACAGAAGTAGATATTTTGTGGAATGGTGTGATCCAGATCTGTTGCATTTTTTGCGATTGATACATATTTTATAACAGTACATCTCAGACAATGTCTGCATATAGGCACTTCTTTCCAGCTGTGGTACTGTCTCCTGCAGTTTAAATCTGTAGCCAATGTGCTGTGGTGAAGTAACGTGTGCATCCGTGCAGCGAAGCCCTGTGTGTACTGCTGAGCTGCTCTGCCCGGGGTGCTCGGCAGGAAGCTGGGGCTGCTTCACCAGCGAGTGCACGTTTCCTTCCCAGGAGAAAGACATCACTCCCGACCCAAAGCTGCTGGAGAAGGTCAGCGAGTGTGACAAGGGCCTGGCCATCTCGAGGCACCAGGAGCAGCCCCTGGCCCACCTCTCACCCGAGCTGTCCGACATCTTCGATTTCTTCATCGCACTCACCATCTGCAACACCGTGGTGGTCACATCTCCAGATCAGCCACGACAAAAGGCGAGTCTCGGAAGGTCCCTGAGAGCCGGGACCCCCAGGGCCCCTGACATCCTTCTAAGTGTGCAGGCTCCATTTCCTGCAGGGAGTCACTCAGCAGACCACTCCGGTGTGAGTGGACTGCGGCGAGATGCACAGGTGCCATAGTGAGGGTCCCCAGGCTGTGGAGGGCGCACGCCTGGTGACACCAAGGGGGAGAGGACAGATTGCCGTCTGAACTCAGGACAGGAGGGCCAGGCAGTGACCAGCCAGGGCACTGAGTTCGCGGGGGAGCAGTGAGTTCAGAAGACCCCGCCTGCCTTCATAGCTCCTCCCCTGCCTGACAGGGCAGAAGAGAGACCACTCAGGTGACATCCCCAGGGCCTGAGGTCCCACAGGCTCACAGGAAAGAGGGCAAGATGGGCTGGGCGCAGAGGGTGGACAGGGTGCTGGGACACGCATGCTTCAAGGCTGGATGTGTGCCCAGACCTGACCTGCCCTTCCCAGACTCCTGGGCCAGACTTCCCATCCTGTCCCCTGCAGGACCATTGGCAGGTGATATGAGCTGAACAAGGGAGTCCCTGCTGTCTCTCTGACACAGTGGTCACACCAGCCTACTGAGGCCCCAGGGGCTCTGGGGACCCCAGCTCTGGGGCCCCAGGTCGGGATACACGGAGGCCACGGGCTTGCACAGGGGCTGCCTTAATGTCCCATGTCTGGCCGGTAGTGTCTTCCTCCAGCCTGCCCTAAGAGAACGTGAAAACCAGTGTTTCACGTGGCATTTTAACAGAGGGTAAAAAGGCACCTGGTTTTACGCAAAGCCAAGATGCCCCTTCTCTGAGCTTCTTAGGCAAAGTGAGGGGCCCTGCAATGCCCGCCCTGTCTTCTCACCGCCCTGCAGCAGGTGAGGGTAAGGTTCGAGCTGAAGTCCCCCGTGAAGACCATAGAAGACTTCCTGAGGAGGTTCACGCCCAGCCGCCTGACCTCCGTCTGCAGCAGCACAGGCAGCCTGGCCACCAACAAGTCCAACCACAAATCGGGATCCAGCCTGCTGTCCAACCTCTCCAACGACGGTGTGTTCCTCAGGCTGGAGGAGCGCCTGGGCCAGCCTGCGCCCTCCATTGCCAGCAATGGCTACAGCAGCCAGGCTGAGAGCTGGGCCTCGGAGCGGAAGCTGGAGCCAGGCCAGGAGCAGGAGCTGCGGTACGAGGCCGAGAGCCCAGATGAGGCGGCGCTGGTCTACGCTGCCAGGGCCTACAACTGTGCCCTGGTGGACCGGCTGCCTGACCAGGTCTCCGTGGAGCTGCCCCACCTGGGCAGGCTCACCTTCGAGCTCCTGCACACGCTGGGCTTCGACTCCATCCGCAAGAGGATGTCGGTGGTGATCCGGCACCCACTCACCGACGAGATCAACGTCTACACCAAGGGCGCCGACTCAGTGGTCATGGACCTGCTGCTGCCCTGCTCCTCAGGTACCGCTCCCCGCCGCCTGGCTGTGCCCTGGAATCTCCCACCCAGCCCTGCAGGTCCAGTGAGGTTTGTCTGTCCTTTGTCTAAAAGCCAGAGAAGCCCCTGGTCGGCTGGGTCAGGATGGGAAGGTTTTGGGCTCCAGTGCACCTGGCCTGGACCTCGCACCCTACCTGTCTCCCTGGCACTGACATGGAAATCCCTTGGGGGAGTGTCGGGTTTTCCATCCTACAGACGGAGGACGAGAACCACAGGCCAGAAGTTCTGGAAGGCTCCGTCCTGCCTTCTGGCCCTGGGGCAGCTTTGAGGTCCAGGCTGCAGTTTTCAGCTACTGCTGGGGCCGAGGAGGGGGGCTGGTGGGCTCCTGTCCTGACTCTGCTGAGCAGCTCCACGCTGGGTTGGTTATTACTTCCGAACTAAAACGGGGTTGAGAAACCCTGGTGCCCAAGGTGGGACTTCAGGCCACAAAGGAACTGGCGAGGCTCCCGAGCCCGGGTGGAAGAGTGTCTGAGCGGGACTGTGGGGTGACTCTCACCCCTGGGATCAGGAACTGGGTGCAGGTGAGGTTGTTGCTGGTGCTGGAGAGGCCCTGCTGCTGACCCTCGGCTTGGCTGTTTGCTGCCCCCAGAAAGGAAGCAGCCCCCGTTTCACCCCTCTAAACCCTGCACTGGCCAGGCCCCTGAGCTCTCCCACTGACCTCTCCATCATCTCAGCGCTGCAGAGCAGGACCTCTGGCCCCAAAGCCTAGCCTGGCACCATCCCCCCATGGGTGCCACGGCAGGTGCCACACCCATAAGCTCCAACAGCGGTTGGTTTTGTTTTGTTTCATTTTGTTTTGAGACAAGGTCTCACTATGCAGTTCAGGCTGGCCTTGAGTTCACTTTGTAGCCCTGGCTGGCCTGGAACTCACATTGATCCTCCTGCCTCAGCCTCCTGAGTGCTGAGATGACACCACCACACACAAACCGTTAGTACTGAGTCTGGAAACCGCCACCTGTGTTAGTCAGCTCTTTGGTACCGTAGCTGGACGCTGCTGTAGACTTGAAAAGAGAGTTTTATTCTGGCTCATGGTTCCAGCACTTCCTCCTCCCAGGGTCCACAGGGCAGCCCGGAAACACTGGCTTTAAGTTCAGTAAACCTAGCCTCACAAATCCCTGCTCCCCACCTCTGCAGGTACCTAATATACCAGGGTAGGACGAGAGGGTGCCTGGAGGGTGCAGGGTGCAAGAGAGGTGAGCCTCTACCCACCACCAGCTTGTCGTGCGTGCGCTTGAGATAGAAGCTGGCTTCCCCCAGCCGGGGCCCAGGACCTGAGGTCACCGGATTTAGCAAAACAAAATAAAATAGTTAAGTTTGAAATTAAAATGAACTTTGTTTTTAAGTTAAGTTGCCCGGTACAGCACATGGCTATGTTTGTCGACACTGCCAATGAGTAAGTTCCTGCATAGTAAGTGCAGGGAGAGAACCTGCACTTTCTATGAGGCATGATTTTTCATAAACAGACGAACGTGCGCCCGTGTTTACCAGGGTAGACCCAAGAAAGTCGCGTCACTTGTCATGAGGGTTTCACCTTTGGCGCTTCTCATTTCAGCAAAGAATCTTAGCAACAGCCAAAACTACGTGTTTAAATGAAGTTCTTTTAAAAAGAAAAAACAGCCGATTTGTACTCCGCGCGGAGCGTGACGCTGAGCACTGCGTGGATCCGACACGCAGAGGCCCGGTCTCATCCCCCTCCCTTCTGCTTCTCCACCCCAGAGGACGCCAGAGGGCGGCATCAGAAGAGGATTCGCAGCAAGACGCAGAGCTTCCTCAACCTGTACGCCGTGGAGGGCCTGCGCACGCTGTGCATCGCCAAGAGGGTGCGTAAGGGCGGGCCCGGCGTGGGGCGGTGCCTCGGCGCGTGGCCTCACGGGGGTGTCGCACACAGGTTCTGAGCAAAGAGGAATACGCCTGCTGGTTGCAGGGCCACTTGGAAGCGGAGTCATCCCTGGACAAGCGCGAGGAGCTCCTCTTCCAGTCCGCCCTGCGCCTGGAGACCAACCTGCACTTGCTGGGTAAGCTCACACGAGCCCCTCTGCACAGAGCCGTGTCTGCGGCTGCGTGGTGGCCCTGGGCTCGGCTGGGTGTGCGGTTCCATGACGGAGGGGAGCCTGGCCTGAAGCTCCCTGTCCCCCGTACTGGAAGGTCCTCAGTTGAGCCTTCTCTCCAGCCACTGCCATGCGTGCTTATGTGCCAGACAGAAGGGTGGTGGCCCCCTGCCTCCCCGGAAGCTAGCGTCCACCAGAAATAGACAGCAGGAGCAAGCCTGCTGCAACCCCAAGGATTTCTCCCCAGGCGGGCGAACCAGGAGAGAACTCGTCGTGCTCCAAAAAATGCCGCACTTTGCATCTTACAGTTCAGCTGGAAGGAAGGAAAACGGGCTCATGTTTGCTAACGTGTGTTCATAGCTCCTGCTGTGCCCTATGTACATTTAATTGACACTGATTAACTTTAATGATAAATTGCGGTATTTATACACATTTTTCCCGCCATACTGGGCGCTGGACCTAGTCTTCTAATTGAGCTGCGTCCCAAAACCTTTTTCTGTTTTTCATTTTGAGACCAAGTCTCGCTAAGTTGTTCAGCCTCCAATGGAGCTTGCAGCCCTCCTGCCTCGAGTTTACACATATTTTAATGTTTGAAACACTTAGTTTGTGAAGGTGCCGCAGCAGTGCGTGATGTAGCCAAGTCTTCGTGTGTGGACTGTCCCACTCTGTGGGTCCTCACAAGTAGCTGGTGCAATGTCGTGGACTTCCTTCTCTCCCTGGAGGTTGTGGATCGGATCATGCTGGTCCCACCTGAAGTGCAGGAGGCTTTGTCTTTCTTTGTTTAACAAAGACAGACTGTATCCACCAGGCCTCCTTGCCTGGACAGAGGAGCGGGGAAACCTACGTGTCTGTGTCTGTGTGGCCAGCATGATTTCTGGTTAATAGAAACTGATGTTTAACAGTGCGATTGCATTCGATGCACTTCCTGTAACATTTCCCCTTGTCTGATGGGAGGCCTGGGGTCCAGGAGTGGATCCCCTGAAGTGGCTGTGCCCGTTTTAAGGGACTGGACTGTGACTTCCTGGCCCAGCTCTGTGCTCACCCACTGGCCAGGCAGTGCACACAGCACAACTGTACTCCCGCTGCTGGGGAGGCTGACAGGAGCCGGCTGGAGCCCAGGAGGGTAGCAAGGCCCCCGACTCTAAGGTCCAGGCACCCCTTGGTGCTGGCCTGAGGTCAGGATGGCGAATGCTGCTGGCTGTGCTCTCGTGCCTGGACAGAGGCTTACCTCTCATTTCTCAGAGGAAAATCTGTGTCTTGGGTCCTTCTCCCAGTGGGTGGGAGTCCTCCTCCCTCGAACAGTGTGGACGGGCTTTGTCCTCTGCTCGTTTTGACCACCTTCGCTGTGATTTTCAAGCTGCCTGTAAAGCTCTAAGTTAAGCTTGTGTTAGGATAAATGAAGGCCCTGTGCTGAAAGTGCATGTGATGACCGCTGTGGTCCCTCGTGCAGCCTGACTGAGTCACCCCCCAGAGAGCTCGCACGAGCATCCACCACTGTCCTGCAACACTGACTCATCAAAGTGTGCTCCCAAAGGGACTTGCTGTCAGTGCGTGGCAGACAGGGCTGGTGGCCGAGCTTCACACAGGTTCCAGGCGGCAGGGGCTGTGCCGCCCGCGCCTGTCTTTGGTGTATGAGGGGTGTGGCACCGGCCCCCTTTCAGGTGTTGGAGGGGCTGTGAGGAGGGGGCTCACGCACACTGTCGCACATACCTTTGAACAGGTGCCACTGGGATTGAAGACCGCTTGCAGGATGGAGTCCCCGAAACCATCTCTAAACTGAGACAAGCAGGCCTGCAGATCTGGGTTCTCACTGGTGACAAACAAGAGACGGCCATTAACATCGCCCACGCCTGCAAACTGCTGGACCATGACGAGGAAATCATCACTCTGAACGCAGAGTCTCAGGTAGGTGGATTTCAGGGAGACTTTTGCAGACCCTAGTGTCTTCATGGTCTGCTCGTATTCACGCGCCGAAATCCCCCAGCCGTGAGAGACATCCACTGTACGTGCTTCCTCAGTTTAGGCTATGGTTCCCTGCATCGCTCCACGCAAATACTTTCTTGTGCGGACGCAGGCTCAGAATGGAGGGGAGCTTTCTCCCAAGGCCTGCCCTGCCCCTCGCTGACCTTCCCTGGACAGTCAAGGCAGCCAGAGACCTGGGCTTCCCTCAGCCCCGCCTGCCTCTCCTTGGTGCCACACCAGCTGCCTGACTGTCCAGACCTCGGGATGCTGCCATGGGAACCGCTGGTCCACGTATTTCTTTATCTTGCGTGCCTGCGGGCTCTGTGGTAACCCACTTGGTTCACTTAGGATAGCGGCCATGTGTGTTTTTTCTTTGGGTCAGTTTAGATAGCAGTCTATCAATTATGTTGACCTTTTCAAAAAACAAGGTCTGCGTTTCATTGATTTTTTTTCCAGCTTCCATTGTTTTTCTGTTTTATTTGTATCTGCCCTTACCTTCATTATTTCATTTTTGTTTATTTTGCTTTATTTTTTTCTTTATTTCTAAAAATGGGATCTTAGATCACTGACTCATGAGAATTTGTCTTTTCTGATATAAATAATATATGCTATACTCTCTGCATCTTACAGCTTTGAGTGTTATGTTTTCAGCATTTTCATTTATATACAAGGGCTGATCCAAATATACAATGAATTTTTAAATTTTTTAAATTTAAAGTAAATTTAAAGTAATTTAAAGTAAAAGACAGTGCAACAAATTCCCCTCTTCAAATTCCCATCTTCAAACACCCTTACCCGCCATGCCCGTCATTTTCTGAAGCAGTTCTGGAAGTCCTCCTCTGTGAGTGTCTTAACCAGGTGAGATCGAAAATACACAAAGTACTGCTGCCCAACACCGTCCGGTGGGAAGGCAGACTCATAAAGGATGACAGTGTGTCCTCGCCTGCCTCATCCACTGGGCTGGGTGGGGTTCGCTCTTCCCCAAAGCCAAGGTGACCACAAAAGGGCAACATTTGGAATCAAATCAGGCCTGAGGCAGCCATGAACATGGAGATAGTCATGACCGCAGGGAAACGGTCATAAAGCCAGTGGGCTCCCAGGCCTCAGTGGACCAAGGGCCCTCAGTCCTCCTGCAGGGCTTGTTTGTCCCTGCTGGGCTTCTGGCTCCTGCCCCTGATCTCGAGTTCAGGTTGCCCAGTAGTTTCTCCTCTCCCTGGAATGCACTTCCAGTTTTGGAAGGCTGTGGCCAAATACGTGCCTTGCTGAATACGCAAGTGGAGATTTTAGGGAACCCATTCATGATTAGATTTCTTTAGGAGCAAATTCCAACAAAGACTTTGAAAACACTTCGTGCTCCACATTGGTACCTAAATAGGAAAGACAGGGTTGGGTCAGGGCCTCCAGGCCTCCGGGAAGCAGACAAGTGAGTAGTGAGGCTCCTTCAGGCCAGTGAGCTACAGTGCAACAGTGATGACACAGCCAGCTCCCTGGGCCAGCATGACCTCTCCAGCTGGGGCCCTGGACCATGGGTGATCAGCAGGATCCTAGAGAAACCCAGCCTTCTCCGTTCTCGCAGGCTGGACCTTTTGTAGAGGGTGGTGTTGTGGGCAGCAGATACTGCCCCTGGCACCCGAGGAGGAGTGAGCTCAGGGGTGCCGGGGCAGGTGCCTGGGCTCTGTGGAGCGACCTGGTTAAACTTCTCTCTGCCTCTCTTAGGAAGCATGCGCAGCCCTACTTGAGCAGTGCCTGCAGTACGTACAGTCCAGGGGGCCCCACGGCACCCCTGAGAAGACCGAAGGCAATGTCAGTGTGGGCTTCTTCCCTCTGTGCTCGGCCCCCCAGTCCCCTGCCTCGGGCCCCAGCCTGAGCCTCGTCATCGACGGGAGGAGCCTGGCCTACGCCCTGGAGAAGAACCTGGAGGACAAATTCCTCTTCCTGGCCAAGCAGTGCCGCTCCGTCCTCTGCTGTCGCTCCACCCCGCTGCAGAAGAGTATGGTGGTGAAGCTGGTGCGGAGCAAGCTCAAAGCCATGACCCTGGCCATAGGTGAGTGTGCGGGCTGGCCAGGCGCGGCCCGGCCCTGCAGCCGTCCCACTCAGCTGCCACGGCCAGCGCAGCTGAGCTCTGACACTCTTCCGTGCAGCGGCCTAACATGGGAAAAGCCTTTCCTACCTTTCTTCGTGGATAAAATCACACCCATGTTACGGAGGTAACATGGGCGGCACGTTCCACATAGAAAACTTACTTTGGAAAACCGTGAAAACGTAGCAGGTAGGGGTACATAAGCCAGCTGCTAACTGAGGAAGGCCGGTGGTGTTTTCGCT